>JARHVA010001756.1:1707500-1825000 GCA_037957365.1 Torreya grandis
GACCACCTATTCAGTTAAGTCCTTCTATCCTACAACCTTGATCAAGTCCTTTTGACCAAAGGTCTTTAGTGAAACCATGTTTATAGGAAAAACTACCCCTAAGGAAGATCAATCCCTTTAGACCCTCCTTGAAAATAACACTTCCACCTTAGAACTGTTGTCTTCAACACCTGATGATTGACCTATGATTATTTTACCCTTACATAAAATCTCTCTCTCTTTCTCAAATAAGCCCCTCACATAGGTATGCCACAATATCTCTCCTTCACTCAAAAATTCCTCATATACATAGTTAGATCTCTTTAGACATCTTCAAACTAAAAAAACACTATATTATCACTAAAAACATGATGTCTAGATCATACACATGGTCCTTAATCTCCTCTACTCATCAACACAATAGTTGGGCACTCTCACTCTCCTCTACTTTCTTACGCTCTTTGACTCTCTCAAATCTTCTTCAAGTCTAGAAACTAACACATTTGGTTTCACTACATATAGATAAATCATGAATTAATCAAGATCACAATATTTGCTTTTCAGCCAAAAAATATGCGTTCACCTTTAAGTCATCTCATATGGGTCACACTTAAGAAAAATTCCCTTTCAAGATAGACCTAAGTCACTTTTAGGTCCTATGGAAACCCATTCAACTTTTTGATACATATTCTATCAAATCAAGAACACAATTCCACTTAAAAATATATAGGTCCACTCCTTATGTTTCCTAGGATATCCTCAAATGATTATAGTCAACTTCTCTCACCTCTACATATGCTCAAATAACTCAAACATTGATCTAGTGCATAGGAACACCATTAGCATGCATATAGTCAATTTATTAAGCATTATTCATACTCAAGATAGATTAATCACACCTCAAAAATCTACACAAAGTATCCTCATGGAGTCTACAATACTCCCCAATAGCTAAGACATCACGAGACATCAAAACAACATCAATACAAGCTCAATTACTTTTTTGGTCACTTATATAAAAAGCACAAACACACAATCAAATTATAGAGATATTTTAACTGTACACAATTTTAGATCTTTAAATCTATATAGATTGTATTCCTCTAAAAAAATTATTTTTATAGGAATAACAAACTCATATTCTATCAAAAGATATGGACAAACTACTGAGCACTAATTTTTTCCCTTAGCAAATTGAAATATTCAAAGGACAACAGTCAGTTAAACTTCAAACACTTTTCAATCATCTCATGTCCTTGCTGCTCAGATTGAATATGCACCATCAATATCTTTTAATATTTAACACGTAGGTTCTAATGCTTAAATGTAAAACCTTGACCACTCTGCTATTATCTCATGTTCTCACTCAACTTGGCCAATCATGCTTTGTTGATCTTTCTTGAAAGTACACCAAAATTTTAACTCCATTAAAATTCGCTTAATTTGACCATTTTGAGTTACTACATTTTGTTGATCTCAATTTTATAAACACCCACTTACCATTGATCTCTTGTCATTACCTTTGCTCAATCATTAAACATCATGTACCTATCCTCATCTCTCTACTTCCTGGCTTCTTGGAGAAATGTGCACCACTAATTAATCTTTATCAAGCTTTAACTCTTTCAAAATTGACTAAATATGGGGACCCTTTCAATATTCCTAAGTAGCCATTTTTAAAATTCTTATACACTTCAATGTAGGTCATGTTTTGAAGCACAATCAATGATATGATGGTGAAAATTTGGATTCTAAGACATAATTCACTATTTTCCCATACTTAGCCTAATTTATAAAGTGGAAAGAAGAGCTGAGTAAAATTTTTAATGGTGGGATATCTCACACATGTGGAAATTTTAGTAGAATGTGATCATATGGGTTTTGTCATTTTTATGCCTAGTTTATTTGCACTAAATTCTAGATTATTCAATGTATTACATCAAAAGATATGCATATGCAAAGTTGGGCTCCCAAGAAGTTTGATCATGTTTTCTCATACTTAGCTAATTTTGAAATGTGGAAATAAGAGTCAAGTGATAATTTTGATGATTTTATATCTTACACATGTGAAACTATCAAGAGAAACTGATCATATGGGTTTGTTTAGTTCTGTACATAATTGATTTGTGGTAAATTCTAGATCATGCATTGAAGCACAACAAAAGTTATGAAGGAGTAAAGTTGGTATCCTAAATAAAATATTGAAATAGTTGGCTCTATGACAAAAAAAATTGAGAAGGCATTTTAATGGCATTATATCTCACACCATCAATCTCTTCTAATCTTTAACACATAGGCTCCAATGTTTAAATGTTAAATATCGACCACTATGATATCATCTCTTGTCCTCGCTCAGCTTGGACAATCACACTCCATTGATAATTCTTGGAAGTACACCAAACTTTTTAATCCATTAAACTTTAGTTACTTTGAACATTTTGACTTACTATGCTCTGTTGATCTCAATCGTTTAAACACCTGCTCACCATTGATATCTTATCCTTACCTTTGTTTAGTCATTAAATATCATGCATCTATCCTCATCTCATTTCTTCGTGACTTCTTGGAAAAATGCACACCATTGATCTTGATTGATATTTAACTCTTAAAAAATTGACTATGTATGGGGACCCTTTCAATATGCCTAAGCAGGCATTTTTAAACCTTAATAACTTATTCTACACTTTGATGCATGATCTCAAATTTAGACCAGATGATCTCCTCACATAGGTGAATCCAACCATGTGACATAGTCCTCCTAAAACCTTTATTCATTAAGATATAATGCCATTAAAATTCCTTATCAAAATATACTATCATAAAGCCAACTATGTCAAGATTTTATTTGGGAGACCAACTTTGCTCCTTCATAACTTTTATTGTGCTTTAATGCATGATCTAGAATTTAGTAAAAATCAACTATGTACAAAACTAAACAAACCCATATGATCAATTTCTATTGAAACCTTCACAAGTGAAACATATAACATCAAAATTCTCACTCAACTCTTCTTACCACATTATAAAACTGGATAAGTATGGGAAAACATAGTCAAACTTCCTAGGAGACAAACTTTGCATATGTATATCTTTTGATGCACTATATCACATGATCTAAAATTTAGTGAAAATAAAATAGGAACAAAAATTAATAAACCCATATGATCACCTTCTTCTAAAATGTCTACATGTTTTATATATCCCACCATTAAAAAGCTTACTCAGCTCTTCATTCCACTTTGTAAATTTGGCTAAGTATGGGAAAACAATGTATTTTATCTTAGAAGCCATCTTTGCACCATAATATTTTTTAATACACTTCAATGAATGACTTTATATTTAGTGTATATCAATTAGGGACTAATTTTATCACAACTATATGACCAAATCCCCTTGACTCATTCTCATGTGGCAATGATGACATCATCAAACTATCTACTCAAATTTTCTACCACTAGACCCAAACTATCTAGATGAAAACTATGGACTACCATCTGAATTCCACTTATGCACACAAGATATAAAAGAATATATAACATATTAGGGACCATTTTCACATTATATAATAACCATACTCATCCTTGAACATATCTAATCATTTCAAAACTGAATATCAACCAAGCCAACATAAAGCACAATAGAATAAACACTTTACACACGTTGTCATTATTACTTAGGATATCAAAGAAATTCATCCACTCAATAGAAAACATCCATCACATTACCATGACATAACTTAAAAATATATAACAAACCCCACTTTTATCATTGATGTCAACAAACATCATATATAGCAATATACAACTTACCTTCTCTCTCTTTAAGTACTCCCACAATAGAAAATTTCTCCCCCTTTGACACAATGACAAAGTGGGAATAAACCAATCCTTAAGACATAAAAATACCATTAAATAGGAAAGGACCATATTATAAAAATGATACAAACTCCCCCTTACCTGGATCTTACTTTTGATTGTCTTGACAACTTCCTCTTGCTCCATGTCAACATTCTCTTCAACCAAGCACAACAATAATGAAGAAAGAACATACAAAACACTAAAATACGATGGAAATTACCAAGATATATTTGATAGGGAATCCCCCTAATATTTCTAATAAATTTCACCACTTGATTATCTTTAGATATCCACACACCATGAAGAATCACCAAGTAGACTTACCATCCTTCTTTCTTAAGATACTTCCATGACCACCAACTTTGAAACTATAATATAGCTTCTTTACAAACCTTTGGAGAAATTTTATGAACTTGTGGCTCCCCCATAACCATATACCTTATATTTATTTATATAGAAATAAATGGCACCCAAGCTTTGTCTTAGATACTCAAATGTAGCTTTTGACAATGGTTTGGTCATAATATCTGCTAGTTACTCTTTTATAGGTACATGTTCCAACTTAACAGATTGATTAATTAATTTTTATCTCAATAAATGATATCTAATATGAATGTGATTATTTTTTGAGTAAATAATAGGATTCTTTGAGATAATAATTTCACTATTATTGTCATAATAAATAGGACAAGGTCCATTTTGTCTTACCTTATAATCCTCTAATGTTTGTTTCATCCACATGACTTGAGTACAACAAGAGGTAGTTGATATATACTCAAATTCTATAATTGATAGACACACTGAGGATTTATTATTTCTTATTCAAAACACCAATCATTCCACCATGAAGAAGACCCCACCAATGTTACTCCTATCATCCACACATCTTTCCCAATCTACATTAGTATATGATTTTAAAGAGAATTCATTGCCCTTAAGATACCATAAACCATATTTTATGGTACCTTTGAGATATTTCAAGATCATTTTGACTTATTTCAAGTGATATTATCTAGGGTTATCTTGAAACCATCTTATAAGACCCACTGATTACATGATGTTGTCCTAGAAGGAGTAGAGTACAAAAGACTTATGATCATGGATCTATACAAAGTTTGATCAACTTTTGGTGAGTCACCTAGTTTAATTAACTTGCATCTTGTGATCATTAGATTACCTATTAGCTTGCAATCCATAATGTCAAACTTGCTTAAAATATCTTTGATGTATTTATATTATGAAATGAATATCCCTGTATTAAGTTGATTAATCTTTAATCATAAGGAAAAGGATAGTTCTCCCAACATTGACATTTCAAAAAAGTCTTAATATTGTCTATAAATTATCTAATCATTTTATCATTGTTAGATCCAAAAACTATGTCATCAACATATACACCAACTATCAATTGATGATTGCTTTCTATCTCAATGTACAAATTACTATCATCTACCCATATTTTAAAACCTTGACTCAAAAGATACTTATCTAACCTATCAAACCATGATCTCAGATCTTGTTTAAGACCATACAGAGCCCTCTTCAGTTTGAACATAAGATATTGATTACTTGACATGAGTTATCCTTCAGTTAAATCAATGTAGACTCCCTCTTATAATTTTTAATTTGAGAATCCAAATTTCTCATCCATTTGATATACCTTAAAACCTTTGAATCTTGCATATGCCAAGAAGAGTCTAATTGCTTCCATTATTGATATAGGAGGAAAAGTCTCATCAAAATCAATTCCTTCTACTTGAGCATATCTTTTACACACCAATATAGCATTGCTCCTTGTGACTTCTCCTTTTTCATTCATTTTGTTTTTAAAAACCCACTTGGTACTTATCACATTTTTATCTTTCAACCTAGGAATGAAGTCCCATGTTTCATTATTTTCTATTTGATAAGTTTCTTTATTCATTCCAATATTCCAACTATCATCTTTGCTAGCTTCCATTAATGGTTTGGGTTCAATCATGCACAACAGTGCCAAGTCCTATTGATTTTGATTGATCAACATTCTCCTTCTAGTCTTCAACTTTACACTAACATTTCTAATAATTTGAGAAATTGGATGACCTTTTTTAATTATTCTAGATGGATATTTAGAGTATTATCCTTAATCCTCTTAATAATCATCATATGTGTGAATATATAACTCATAGTTATTGTAACAAAATTTTGAATTGAATCACTTACCTACAATTTTGGCTTTTTGACTCTACTTGTCTCATCTAACCTTACATTTAAACTTTCAACAATCTTGTCAAGTCTCTTATTGAATCACCTATAGGTAGTAATTATAGAGGAATAACCTAAGAAGATGCCCTCATCATATCTTCAATCAAATTTTACAAGATTTTATTCATCTCTTTTGATGAAGCACCTATTCCCAAACATTGTAAAATGTTTAACATTAGTTTCTCTATTCTTCTAACATGCATAAGGAATATTATCACCATTCACTCTGATTTGACACTTGTTTAGGATATAAAGAGAAGTGTTGGTTACCTCTTCCTAATATCCATCTGATAATTTTTCATTTTGAATCATGGTTCTACTCATAGCTAGAAAAATCATATTGTTCCTTTCAACAACACCATTCTATTATGGTGTTCTAGCAGCAAAATATTGTATTCTTATCCCTCATTCTTAACAAAAACCATCAAACTTATGAGACCAAAACTCACCTCCTATATTTGATCTCACACACCTGATCTTTGAACCATTATCATTTTCAATAATGGATTTGAATGCCACAAATTGTGCAAAGGCTTCCAATTTTTCTTTAAGAAAGAATATCCAAGTCATTCTAGTAAAATCATCAATGACAAACATGAAGTAGTTATTACCTTGAATATTTTGAGTTCTCATAGGTCCACATAGATCAGTTTGGATTGAATCCAATAGATTTGTAGTGGATAATTCCTTTTTTTGTATCTTCTCTTTGTTTGCTTCCTATGAAGATATGCCTTGCAAAGAGAATGGGGAATTTTAAAAATATTGGGAATGTGCCTTACTAACCCCTTTGAACTAATATTTACCATATTATCAAAATTTATATGTCCAAGCCTTTTATACAAAATCCAAATTTCTTCTAAATGACTCTTAAATCACTTATCCTTCTAGGATTCATGGAATACATACATGTTATTTATTTTATGAATATTTACAACTAGTTTATAAAATTTTGCCTTTCTTACTTCACATACATCATCATGAAAAGTTACAACATTTCCTTTCTTACACATTTAACATACACTTAAAATATTATGTTTCAAACCTTCTACATATAATACATTCTCAATATTTGTATGACCATTTTCCAAAATCATAGTACCTTTACCAATAATGTTAGACTATTTGTTGTCACCAAATCTCATTGTACCTGAGTTGGTCTTCTTTAGAGAGATAAACTTGCTCTTATCTGTAGTCATATGAACTATCTATGAACCATCTATTATTCTCATATTCTTGAGAATGCAAGGTTGCTTGAATGAATGGTGACTCTTTCTTTAGTGGTCTACTTGAATTTTTCTTCTTTAGAGTTAGTCTCCTTGAGCAATTTAATGGTGTCAATGACTTATATATCCTTTTTCCAAAATGCTCTTTTGAATTTTTTAGCTATATGACCTTGTTGTTTATAATTTTAGCATATGAGATCCCTATAAACACATAGACTATTTCCTATAAGATGATCATAAATAAGACACTAATCAAGTCCTTGTGATCAGGAACCTTGGTCAAGTCCTTCTAACCTAAGGCCTTTAGTGAAATATAAATTCCATAAGGATCACCTACTCCTAATATGATCAAGTATTTTAACCACCTGTTCAGTCAAGTCCTAACCTACAACCTTGATCAAGTCCTTTTGACCACATGTCTTTAGTGAAACCTTGTTTCATCAGGAGCAACTGCCCCTAGGGAATATCAAGTCCTTTAGACCCTTATTGAAAATAACACATCCACCTTAGAATTAATTCATTGAACACCTGATGATGGACCTATAATTATTTTACCCTTGCACAAACTCTCTTTCTCAAATAAGCCTCTCACATAGGCATGCCACAATCTCTCTCCTTCACTCAAAAAATCCTCATATACACAATCAGATATTTTCACACAACTTCAAACAATAAAACAAAAAATTCATTAGAAATATGATATCTATATCATACACATATTCTTTAATCTCCTCTTCTCATCAAACCAAAAATTGGGCACTCACACTCTCCTCTGATTTCCTATGCTCTACAACTCTCTCAAATATTCTTCTTCAAGTCTAGAAGCTAACACATTTGGTTTAAATATATAGAGTAATCATGAAATAATCAAGATCACAATATTTAATTTTCATCCATAAAACATGCCTTCACCTTTAAGGCATCTCATATGGGTCACAATTAAGCAGAATCCCCTTTCAAAATATGCCTAAGTCACTTTTAGGTCCTACAGAGACCCATTCACCTTTTTGATACATATTTGAGAAAATAAAGAACACATGGAAAACCATAAATACATTGGTCCACTCCTCATGTCCCATATGACATCCTTAAATGATCATAGTCAACTTTTATCACCTTTACATATGGTAAAATAACTCATACACTAACATGGTGCATAGGAACATAATTACCAAACATATAGTCAACTTATTAAGCATTATTCATACTCAAGATAGATTGATCACACCTCCAAAATCCACATAAAGCATCTTTATGGAGTTTAAAACACTTCCCAATATATAAGACATCACGAGACATCAAAACAGCATCAAAACAATCTCAATTACTCTTCTTGGGCCACTTTCAGAACAAACACAAACATATAATTAACTTCTAGGATAAATATATTTTAATATACTCACTTTTAGATATTCACACATATATATATATATATATATATGTGTGTGTGTGTGTGTGTGTGTGTCGCTTGGATTCCTCTACAACTTTTCTTTTTATAATAATAGTAAACTCATCTTCTATCAAAATATATGGATAAATTACTGAGCACTAGTTTTTTCCCTTAGCAAATTCAAATATTCAAATGACAATGATCACAGTTAAATTTTGAACACTTTAAAATCATATCATATCCTCACTACTAAAATTAAATATGCACCATCAATCTCTTCTGATCTTTAACGTATAGGTTCTAATGGTCAAATGTTAAACCTTGACCACTCTTCTATCATCTCATATCCTCGCTCAACTTGGCCAATCATGCTCCGTTAATCTTTCTCAAAAGTAAACCAAAATTTTAACTTAATTAAACTTCAATTACTTTGATCATTTTGAATTACTAGACTCCATTGATCTCAATAATATAAACACCCACTCACCACTGATCTCTTATCCTTACCTTTTCTCAGTCATTAAACATTGTGCACCAATCTTTATCTTACTACTTCCTAACTTCTTGGAACAATGAACACCATTGATATTTCTTGAGATTTAACTCTTTCAAAATTGACTAAGTATGGGGGCCATTTCAATATACCTATGTAACCATTTATGAACCTTAATAACTTATTTTCACTTTGATGCATGACATCAAATTTGGATTAGATGATCTCCTCGCATAGGAGAATCTAACCATGTGACATATTACTCCTGAAACCTTCACATGTGAAAGATATAACACCATTAAAATTCCTTCTCAAAATCTTCTATCATAGAGCTAACTATGTTAAGATTTTATCTAGGAGAAAAAAATTTCTCCTTCATACATTTTTTTAGGCTTCAGTGCATGATCTAGAATTTAGTATAAATCAACTATGCATAAAACTAAACAAGCCTATATGATTAGTTTCTCTTGAGACCTTCACATGTGCAAGATATAACATCATCAAAATTATCACTTGGCTCTTCTTGCCACATTAAAAAATTTGGATATGGAAAAATAGAGTCAAACTTCCTTAGATCCCAACTTTTCATATGCACATATTTTGATGTGCTACATCACATGATCTAAAATTTAGTGCAAATAAACTAGGCATAAAAATTGACAAAGCCATATGATCAAATTCTCCTTCAAGGGTAACCTAGGTACTATAGGGGGTGGATGTGTTATAATTAATTTGAAAGGGGAGATGTTATCTGCTTATGTGGGTACCATGGAAACACAAATAAACCACCTAGCTGAGGCCAAGGTAGCCCTCTTAGGTATATAGTTGGCATCAACCATCAACCATAATAGGATCATTGTAGAGGGAGACTCGTTGAACATCCAAAATTCCTTGGAAGGAAAGACTACACCATCACACACCATTAAGGACATCATTGATGATGCAAAGTATTTTCTAAAGGGTATATCTCATTTTCAACTTACACACACATATAGAGAAGGAAACAGGGTGGCTAACCTCCTCGCCAGTATTAGAGTTGATATCCACCTTTTAACTATCATGATACAAACAAGGTCCCCTCTAATTTTATTAATTCCATATGAGCTGAAGGTACCAATGCAAGTTAAAAAAATAATTTATCCACATGTGTATGATGTCATGTCAAAGGGGTGGATCTCAATTAGGTAGATCCATAATTATTTTAAAAATAGGGGCCTTAATTTTTTTTATGATCCTTAAATGAGTTTCCCAAACCATTCATGATTTGTTTGAATTCACCCCATATAGAAACTTCATTCCACTCATCTCAACTCTATACACATAGTATCAGTGGGGGTGATAGGGATGGGTTAGAACCTACTTTCTGCAATGAGGTCTACAAATAGAAGAAAGTATGGAATAAGTTTGAAGAAGTTGAAAAAGGGGGGACTCACAAAATTCCTGTAATGAGTGATGGAATACAATGTTGAGATCTCCCACAACTTCATGGTAGACTAAAATAAGAGGATAATGACCATATGTGGCATCATTATTAACATTTCAAAGGAATTTATCGATGAAACACTAGAATTTCATGCACAGGTACCAAGGAATTCAAAGATCAAATGAAAAAACATGAGTCACTACAATAATTTTTTAGGAAAAATGACTTTATGCAGATGGACAAAAAAAAAATTCCATGGGTTGATCTTTCATGCTATTAGCCTAAAATTTGCCTTCAAATCATGTGATACATGATGGTTAAAGGTAAATATACACTTATATTTTCCCATCATTTACTGCTACTTAATAATTTCATTAGATACAAAATCAGTCTACCCTACTTTTTGTTAAAGTCACTAGAGAGTACCATCCTACTGCACCAAGTTAATGACACCAATCCCATCCTTTACCAAGGCTTGATTATCCTTTTAGTTAAGCATGACCAAGCCATTTATAGCTGGTAGCTCCCCCTTAGGGGTTCCTTATCTAAGGAGTAATCCTAAGAGGAGTCCCTAATGGAGGATCCTAATGAGGGATCCCACTAGCCTTCTAATCACACCTCTTAGGATTATCGTTTATCAAAGTCCCTATTAATGATTTCCCCCATAAAATGTTTATCCCCAAACTGAAACCTATTTCTATATAACTAGGTACCCCTACAAAGATAAAATGGAAAGGGAAGGCAATCATTGTGATGGAAGATATGAAAAATAAAAAAATGTAGTTAGAGAATATTAACTTGAACGTTTAACAAGCAGGGTTGGGTCTGGCCAAACTCATTCAGGACTAAAATTCACTTCACAAATAGGCAAAATCCATAATTTAAGGCTTTGCCTTTTTTGACCATTCCTCTCATTCTCCTACCTTTCACTCACCTTAGGTTTAAAAATCCCCTCCTTATGGATCCCATAAAGGGTTCCCCCCTAAGTAATCCCCCATGTAGGCTAAATGAATAAATAACCCAAGAATGATCTTCCTTGAGGAAGTGACTGAAGGCCCCAGGAACCGCACTCTGGTAAAAGTTTCAAAGTAAAAACATATCATTATAACAAAGGAAAATACATATGATGAATACCCTAAAGAGGGTCTTTCCTCTTAATTCTATTCTTATTTCCTACTTTTTGCTTTTATTTTAATTACTATAACTTTTTTATTTTTTGGTTCCTTGGTGCTATTGATGGCTTGTTAAAACTTTAGTACTACACTCTAGTGGTTTTAGGTCCATATAAAACCTATATTTTACCTCATTAAAAAAAAAATTCTCTTGAAAGGTCCACACATGCAATATATTCCACCATTAAATCTTACTAAGCTATTCTTGCCATTTTTCAAATTTGGCTATGGGAAACCAATGAATTCTATCTTAGAAGCCAACTTTACACCATCATATCTTTAAATATGCTTTGATGCATGAATTTAGATTTATTGAATAATAACTAGAGACTAATGTGATCATAATCATATGACCGACTCCCCTTGACTCATTCTCACATGGTAATGGTGATGTCATCAAACTACCTACTCATATTTTCTACCACTAGACTCAAACTGTCTAGATGAAAACTATGGACTACCAAATGTATTCCACTTATGTACACAAGATCTCAAAGCATAAATAATATATTTTTTACCCATTTCACATGTTATAATGACAATACTTATCCTTGAACATCTCTAATCATACCAAAATTGAGGATCAACCAAGACAACATGAAACACACTCAAATAAGCACATTGCACACTTTGTCATTGTTACTTAGGTTATAAAATCACTTCATCCACTCATCAAAAAACTCCATGACATAACCATGACATCACTAAAAACACTCAAAAATATATTCACTAACTTAAGTATCAATGAATATAGCAATAAGAATGTAATTAAGTAATATAGAAATATTTTACATAATGTAAAGAATTGAGGTACGAACAATAAGGGATAGCCAAATAATGATATAACATGTGTAAAATGATGCAACAAATGAAATTTATGATATATATATAAAATTATATAAGGAAGTGGCTTGTTTTAATATGGTAATTTAGATCCTATGTTCACTGGGATGATACAACCAGAATCTGACAACATCATAGTGTGTTACTATCTAGGCATAGTACTTTTGTTTATTTACAATTCTGGAGTCTAAGACATTTAAATATCATGAGATTGTGTCTTTAAATACAAACATGTATGTTCAAAATTCAATCATTTATAATTTTTAAATTAGTTTTGATTAAAAAATAGATATATTGAGCATAAATAAACTGATGTAAATAAACACAAATTTTACATATGTCCTATTTTTGAAAATTTAGTAATATTTTATTTTTGAATATATGAAACAAGATTATAATAAATAAAAAACACACACACATCTAAGGGATGTGTGTATTCAAAAGGTAGATATGGTGGCATATCACTGAGTGCTAGATAAAAAAGTATTGTTAAACCCCCATAGATCCATCATCATTATGGTCACCATACCATTCATGTTCTATAATTGTGTCCTTATGTTTTGTATTGTTATAAATTATGTGCATCTGTATGACATTTTAATATATTTTTTAATAATCCTCATGTGTATTTTTTTAAAATAGATAATTTGGATCTTTATTTCTCATTTTTGATACCATGATTATCATGTATACCATGATGAAGAATACAAATTGTACTAATCTCAAATTTCAATGTAATATATTTTCATATCTTATCAACTGTAGCTTCCACTTCAATTAACCATTGTTGGTACAATGTCAAACTTATTTAATTTGATGTTTTCATAGAAAAATTAGTGTATTCACTACTTTAGGACTACATGCAAATGGTATTATAATGTGTCTTATTGAATCTTGTAAATATATAGCTATCTAAAATTCATCTTGATCATTCTCTATGTGTTGAATAAATGAAAGTGTGCATACATTTGGCTCTATATCCTCATCTATTTCCATATTATTTCTATATTTATTTGTAATGAAAACTTGAATAGTCAAAGTATTGGTTCTAAAATATTTGTAGTTTCTGTGTATGTGACCTTATTATTGAGTGATAATGGGTTGTGGTATGGGATATATAATCAAAATAGTGCATTTAGCCTTATATTTTTGAATTTTAATGTATAATGCTCAAAACATATCTATGGCATGTCATATTCTTCTATTAAAATGGAAAAGTGGTTTTCCCTCTTGATTTGACAACCTTCTAGTATATATTCTCCATATTATTGGAAACTTAATTAATTATCTATAAAGTAACATATGTAACATTACATGTGGCCTATTATGTGTAATGTTATCATGCATTCTAATAAATATCTCTATATAATGATTTACACATTTATTTTTGAATATGTGAATGGTGGCCTACTAATACCTATAATGCATTAATATATGCCTCATTCTCTCTATAAAGGATAGATTTTTAAAAAATGTTAATCCATGGGACACTAGATATAATTTTATGTTTTGTAGTAGCTATATGAAAACAAATATTATTTCCTTTATCCACATTTGAAGTGATTATTTTTCCTTTACTTGTATACATTGAAAAGATTACCTTAGAATCATCTCTATATTCACATTGATAACTAGGACCATCTTATTAGCCTTGGAGTATGCTTAGTTAAGATAGACAATACCCATTATAGTCTCAAGAATGTCCTTCCCTATACAAATGAGAATTCAAGAGTTAATTTTGGTATTAGTGGTCATTTCAAAAGTGATAATATGATGATACAACTGAGTGAAATAGTGAAACACAAGGATTAACACATTTTCCACATAAAAAGGAAAACTTGTAGAGCAAAATATAAAAGTTCAATAGCATATATAATTATCTACTATAAGTACCAACTTTCTATGAAGGTTTTGTTAATATTTTGTTTTCTTTGAAAATGTGTTATTTTCTATTAACAATGCCAAACATGTGAAGGTTGAATCTTATTTGGAACCATTAACCTACAATAAATATGATATAAAGTAAAAAAAGTAAATATATATGTATTATCTTTAAAGAATGGATAAAATTAATATTTACATATGAGAACTCAATATATCTTTAAAATTAAATCAAATGAATTAATATAATAGACTCTAATCTTGATGGAAAAAATAATTTCTTCATGCATAGGTTATGAACCATCTATTTATTATTTTTTAATCCCCCACCCCCAAACCCCCTCCTGATATTTGAGTAATTGAACATTTTTTTTCAAGAACTAAATTTGAATAGTGGAGTATCTACCTATGTATTTAAAAGTCTTAAAGAAACCATACATCTACAATTTTGATAGGATATCATGGAGGCCAATTTCAAGTAACTATAAAAAACCTACTGTGATAATTAATGTTTTCCCCGTATGTGATTGGAGAGTCAAACTTTTTTCCTCTTCACACTGACACAAGTAGTATAGTATATCATCTCTCATTATCCTCATCTGTAATAACTGCATAAACATTCCCTATATCAATAAATAAAACATTTTGTTTGTATATATACAAAATGTAGTATATGATGCTTAATAATTTCATACTTTAAATATAAAAATGTATCTCATACCTAGCTACACTAGATTATATATATGATCAAAGTCATATGATAATGTCATTTTTTCAAGTTTTAAAGTTGTTGGAACCTGATATGTATCAAGTGGACTTAGAGGTATAAAACATAATTAATTCACCCATTCTTGTAACTCAAACTTGTTCCAAATAAATTACATACACAGAATAAAATAATTCCATGTGCATCATATGAATTATACAAGAGCCTAAATTTAAGCTACAGAATGAGTGGAACTCAATTGATCCTATTAATATCATATAATATCATACCTCTCAAATTATTATTCCTAAATCAACTAGAAATCTATTTGAACACTGTATTTTTATTTAGCATCATTTGTCATTTTATCATTACACCATTAGATAATGGTTTTTTTATTTATCAAATAAACATCATATTGGAACTTCAAATCATCTCTTGAAAGGAATATTTTTCACACATGCCCCCACACCATCATGTTTCTCTTTTCCATGGAAAGCCTTATTTAAAATCCAAATATATTGTATGCTATTGGTCACATGCATCCTACTCAATTAGTAAAACATCCATTTATTATTAAATTATTATGTGAAAATATTTGACCATATATAATGTTAACTTAAAGTAATATTTATTCTAGTCAAAATTACATGTAATATATCAAAACAACATTACACATAGTCTATAAAATGTAATCAATCATCACTGACATAGAAATAATATTCCCATAATATTTTTTAATCTTGACTTTATTATCAGGTGCATGCATGATTGTTATATGCATAAAAAATGGAAAATTGTGTTGACTTATAGTACCATTATTAAACATAATTAAAACTACATATATGATTGTAATGTGAAATTTTAAACACGGTTGAATAATAAAATAATAGTAACAAGTGGTAATGTGTCCTTTATTAACTTGATTTTTTCATCCAACCATAAATCCCTATGTGTGTTTTAGATTAAGGTAAAAGCAGGTTTTGAAGGGGCCCTGAAACCCTATTACAGAAGCAATAAAGATAAAATGTTTACAAGCACCAGGAGAAGCATTCCTGAAACCTACTAAGAAGTAGCAACAACCTTTGGTTATACTAGGATGGCTTCAATATTCAATTACATCCAGCCCTCTAATTTCCAAATAATAATTTAATAACTATTTTTTTGGGGTAAAATCCAGAATTGTTGCCTGCCTTCCATCAGCTATATTCTACTTGCTTTCTAGCTCTCTGATTTTTCTTATGGGTTTTCTTCTGGGTTTGTCTGGACAGCCGACATCCGCTTTCACTTTTGAATTCTGCTCTTCTCTTTTTCTAGATTTATCCAAAATAGAAGCACTATTTTTTGCCTTCATTTGCTGGTCTTTTTTGCTACTTCGGGTTTCTATTCCTTTCGTATTTGTCTTCTTTTCAGCTCTTTTCCTTTGGTTTGGAAAATGCTTTAAATTTTCTCCTTTAACATTCACAGGAAGCTCTTCCAAAGGCAATTCATTATCAACCTGATTCTTCATTGGCTGAGAAAGAAGAGGAACTCTCTCCTTTAATTTATTTCTTGTATTAGCCAAGATTTCTCCTTCCTCCAGCACTACTTTGCCTTCTGCTTCTCTCCATAGATCCTCTACCCTTTGGTATAGAATGATTTCCTTTGATAAATCTATCAAATCTTCTTTGCTATGTGTGGGTACTGTGGTTTCTGATTTCCTTCCCTTCCCTTCTGTCTCAGAATTTTCTATATCTCCCCAGCTGTCTTCTATCTTTTGATAGCCAACAATTTGTTTAGTTAAATCTATCAACTCATCTTTCCTTTGTTCAGGATTTGTGATTAGTTGCAGCCCGTATCCTTCTTGCTCAGAATTTTCTTTCTCCACCACAAACTCTTCATCTGCATCTGATTGTGGTTCTTTTGATTCTTCAATAGGGATCTCTTTCTCCTCCTCAGCATGCAATACTTTAATATCTTCATTCTTATTTAGTTCTTTTTGATTGTTTTCTTTAGTTATCCATACTTTCTTGTGCTGAACCTTGTTCTTCCTTTCATCCAAAACACTGCTTGAATAATATTTCCTTTTGTAGGGACAGTTTCTGGCCCAGCGCCCCTATTTTTTACAAACATAGCAGGAATTGGGCAAGTCTTCAAACACAAACCTTTGAGTTTTTTTACCATGCTTTGAAATTAAATCCATTTTTTCTAGGAGGTTGTTCAAATCTGCAACTTTAACATAAAGTCTGGCATGTTGAAGTTTGGATCTGGTAACCGTTGCATTGTCCAATGCCACAAGTTCACCAAAAGTGCTGGCTATACCTCTAAAAATGTGCTCATGCCAGAATTCTAAGGGAAGTCTAGGAAGTCTTACCCAAATGGGAGTGGCTAAGAAGAAGGAATCTGATAGGTCCATATTGGGCTCCCATTTTTTAATAGTTAAAGAGCATTTGCGAAAAGACCATGGTCCTCCACACAGAACCTTGTTCATATCCTCTTTACAATTGAAATTAAACAAAAAGAAACCATTCAACATTGGAGCCATTTCAACATCTCCTCGAATAACCCATTTCCTTTTAACCATTTTGGTAAGGGATTCTAAATCTGGTCTTGCCCCTAAAAATTTACCAACTAAGGTGGATTCCAATGAAGACACAGAAAAATCTATTAAAGGATCAGGGATAAATACTTGGAACTCACCTTTCTCCCAGCAAGATCTAGTAATAACCGGTGGGAAGAGAAGTTTTTCATTGGATTTCTTGCCGAACAGAGAGGACCACTTCCTTTGTTCTGAGTGCTCTGCCTTCTGCACTTCTGAGGATTTTTCCTTGTTTAAACGCCCTTGCTCTTTCTCCCTTTCAGTCTTTTTATCAGCAGAAAATTTAGATCCTTCATTTTCTTTTTCCTCTCCTATTATCCCTTCTCTGTTAGTACCTCCTTCCTGGTTTTCCACCACCAATTTTCCATTCACCTTCCACCCTTCATTTCCCCTTTCAGGAGGGGTGTCTTCTATCTGCCTCCCTGCATATTTAGCTGCAGGTTCTGGGAATGCTTCCAGCGCGCCCAACACGCCCAGCACTCCTAGCGTGCCCAGCGCGTCCCAACGCTTCATTCAAATTTCAAACCATGCCTGCGCGCCTTCCGCCTTCCTTATAAAATATGATACCAATGATTAAATCCCTATGTGTGTTCCTTATATAGTCATAAATAATTTCCTCCCATAATTTAACCATAATTTGAAACATGTATTTTTTATATAAGAATCCTAAATATTTTAGATTAATTGATATATTATAATTGATAGGTCATATTTTTATTTTATAAAACCAACTAAATCTTGTTCAATTCCATGTATACTCTCCTCATGGATACATTTTTTCAATTTTGGAAATTCACCATAAATGTTGCAAGTTCCATCCAAACATGTTTTTTTTGAAATAATTGTCCTTATACTCTTTCATAAAAAATGGTTGGAATAGATTCCCTTACTAATTTTGGTGGAAATATCATTCCAAACTCCTGTTCAATGTTTTCACTATGTAAATTACACCACACATGATTAAAAATAATAATATAACATTATAAATTCAACATGTTGCCTAGAACAATAATTTGTGTGTGTGTTTGTTATTTTGACGTAGATGTTTGGACATATCAAATTATCTTTGAATAATAGAAATTTATGGATATTTGTATATAAATTTATGGATATTTTTATAAAAATTTAGATCATGGTTGTGTTTTGGTCATATCCATGAAATTTTCTATATATAGTTCATACTTACGAGAACCAACTCTTATTTGCACTACATATATTATATTATGTGAAACAGTTATGTTTTATTTATATAATTATGTAACTTTTTTAGAGATTGGCTATAGCCTTGTATTTTTGTGGGAGTGTACTAGATAAATACCATAATACATTGTTATTGTCATCATCAAATCTTTTACATGTCACAATTACTTTCATTAGTGTATTTTTCTTTATGTTAAGTTCTCTTCTTGTTTGTCTAATCAAGAATTTTATTATTGTTTGACCACTTAATATTAAATTTGTTATTACATGTTGAGTATTGTTAATATATTTTGAAAATTGATTCAAATATATAATATGATATGCATTATATAGATTTTGAATAACTGCCTTATTTTGAAAATCAATATTAGATGTTTTTAGTCCTAGGGTATTCATATTAGTTCTCATTAATTAGTAAATTTCATAATTAAAAAAAAAATTAAATATAATTTAATTTTTAAAATTAATTATCCCAAAGATTTTCATGTTTTCTCCTTAACTAGTGCTCACACTTTTTAATAGGCATTGGTTTTAGAATTATTTCATCACTTTCAATTAAGTAAATAGGTCTTATGTGAAAAAACCTAGGAGGTGTTCTTAGTGGTGGATTTTTTTCATTTGATGTTTCTATATTATTTAATTCATTATTATTTTCTCCATTTAGTGTTCCCATATATCTATCTTCATTTAGTGTTCTCATGTTATCATCATCACCGTAATTAAAAATTTCTTAATTTGAATGTGGACTTGAATTATAATTAAATGGTATGATATTATAAATGGAAATTAAAAAATTAGGAAAATAGTCATCACAATTATTAATTTTATAATTATTAATTAAACTCAACTCATTAAGGATAGAATATGTCCCTTGTCTGGCATGAAGTCTTCACACTCATTATTTTTGTTTTTATTTCATCACTTGTAATTGGTTTGGTGTTTTTAAAGTTATTTTTTCTTCACTTTTGAATGATTTATATCACACATGACATATAATTACATTAAATTGATATCTCTTGAGGTAGATAGCTAAAAATAAATATCTCTATGATTATTAAATTATCAATATATGATGCAATCAAGTGAATTTCATTATAAAATAGTGAAAAAATGTAAAGTAGAAAAAGGTGTTATCATCAAAAGTTTCACCCTTGATGAGGTTGTTGAAGCCTCATCACTTAATTTATATCATGGAGATACCTCTAGGTTGGGGGTGGCCTAATTAGTGAGGTGAATCCCTAGATAGGGCTAGCTCCCTTGATGTTATCACAGTAAAACTAATACTAGACTTATTGCTTGCAAAGGAAAAATGAGAGAAAACTAAAATAAACTAAACTAGGGAGATGATTCACCAAATTAATACCCTCCACTTGACTATACTTCGTTAAAAAAATGAATTAGTCCCAAACATGATCACACAACTCAACAAGGACCTTCAAGCATGAGTATTTCAACATGGGGGTCATAGACAATATGTTGAATATAAGGGATGATCAAGAGGCCTAAAGAAGACACTAATGATTTAAATCCACTTATAAACTATGAATAGATATACAAACTCACCATGTCACCTACAAGAAAATAATCCATTTACAAATAGGTAGGAGAGGATAACTGAGAGAGAGTGAAGGCACTACTACAAGCATTTATCAACAATCACATAAGTATAATGATTGTAAGCATTTGAGAAAGTAAGAAACAATTGTATTCAACATTAAAATGCATAGTAAAAGTGTTTAGTTGAGTATGGACTCACCATACTCATCTAAAGGATCCACAACAAGCTATTCAAGGTAACATATATAGAAGAACATGAGAAGGAGAGAAAGGAGAGGCATATGAGAAACAATGACAAGTGTCCTCTCTTGATGAGGCAAGTTACAAACAAGAAATATTTCAAGTAGATATTTATGAGTCTTTTAATCAACAAGTGTCACATTCTAGGATGAGTTATCAACCTCATTTGAAACTGCTCATTTTTGGTCTAGAAGGAGTCACAAGTCTTTGTCTTGACATATGTCCTTTTTTATCATGTTTATTGGAGTTATCCAACACCATAATAGCGTAATTAAGTGTATCATTACTCTTAGTGGTGTTGAGGATCAATTTTTAATATTATTAAAACTTATAGGTACCTGCATCTTCTTGAGAAACTTGCTTGGTTGAGTTGAAGACCACAAAACCAAGTTTATCATTCTATCCTTGGCCTATTCCCTTTATTGAAGACTACTATCACAAATTTAATAACTATTAAACACCATATAGAGGATAATTCCACACTTTTTTAGGTTTAAAACCATCTCCAAGACTAAGGTACAAGTCCATCAAATCTGATAAGAACTCTTAGTAGCATGTTTACTCAACATTAGGTGCCTTAAACCCTTAAATAATGTTGCAATAACTATTTTCCTTCCTCATGATATTGTATAATAATCCTAAATTTCCTTATCCATTTCATATATGGTTCCAAGATACTCCATTAGGCCTGTACTCAGTCAAAATTCATGAGAAACCATCAAAATCTACCTTTTTAGGTCTGCAATAGTCATTTCCAAGCCAAATTATATACAAAAGTACCTCACACATGACAAAATAATGACTCATTCAGGTGTATATATGTGTTTATAGTTTTTTAAAATAGTTTTTAGGCCATAAAAATTCATTTGAGGTACTTGGAAGGCAAATATTCTCTATTGGATCTCTTGCATGGTTTATGTAGGGTTTAAGAGTGTGCAACCTTCTTAATGATATTTCATAAAGGTATGGGTATTAACATCCTAAATAATGGATTTTTTTTAATGTAATAATATATATATATATAAACATAAAAACACCCTTTTATCCCATTCACTTTCTATTTGTACTTCCCACATATATAAAATGACCACAATTGATTATTTAGGCCTACTCTAATAGGTCAATGGAGTGTTTTGGTCCAAAGGTTTACTCAAGTCTTAATTATATGATTTGAGAAGTTTTTAATAGGTATAATACACAATAAATTACATCATAAAATACTTATCAAAGTTTTTTTCCATCTCAAATGTCTTAAATCTTGATTTGATCACCAATGAGGGCTTGAGAGCCAATTTGACATTCTAGCCCTAGTTATCCTTCATGAGGTTATCTCCATATTAAAAAGGTTGAAAAATTTATATAAGATTATTAAAATAACCTAAATACCTATCCTAATCATATATACACAATATAAATACAAAACATATGCATTTTCTCTTCCTAAATTGAGCATAGACCTCTAGGTTTTCAACTAAGCCTAGACTGCAACTTTGAAACTACACCTTATTCAATAGGCTTATATTGACTTGTAAGTTATATTGAGAGATATTATGTATATTATTAATTTTAAATTATAAAAATTATTTTTCTTTTAAACCATATATCTGGTATAAAATATATATCTTTTCTCCATTGAATCCATAACTAGCTTGTAGGTCTTCAATTAGGCCTGCTACCCTATTAAACTTCAAGAATGCCTCTTCTTAAAAAAATTCCTCTTATTACATTGGTGAAAAACTTTAAAATTTTATTAAAACACTCCTCATATTTAAAATTACTCTCATAACTCTCATTCAATGCAACATTTGTCCTTTTAGCTCACTTTTGTATAGGTAGGTTTGTCGATTCTTATGGGTTTTTTAACTTCAACTTGCAGGTGATACTCATATACTTGTATTTTTATCACTTTAAAATAATTTTAAGGTTTATAATTATTATATTTAATTACATAAAACAATACAACCTTTTAATTTCACATCATACATTTAAACTTTCGTCATGTTTGCTTGTTATAGGCCTACAGGTCTATATTTAGGCCTCTTAACTATAAGTGGTCAAATTAAACTCTTAAGTATAACAAAAAATTATTTAATTGACTTTTTTACTATTTAATATATTAATATATTTTTATTTTGATATTTTAACCTTTTTTAATCCCAAAAAAACCTTTACTAACATGTTTTTTTGCTCTTTGTCTACTAACAGGCCTATAGATAGTCAATTAGGCTAAAACCCTTTATTTCTTTTATTGTGTCTTTTTGAGTCCAATCGGCCACTGATGAAATTATGTGGAAAAAATGAATCATATTTTTAAATTAATCCACTTAACTTAATACACTTTTATCACTCATTTGAAGCTCTCATAATCTTCTTTTAGGATTGCATAGTCCTGCTTAGGCACATAGTCCCCTCAAGCACATAATCCACTAGGATGAAAGATGAGTTAAGGGTATAAGACTTAATTTTAAATTTATTATTATTATTATTATATATCTATTATTTATTATTAATAAGGTTAATTTAAATTCATTAAGACAACATAAATTCTATTTCCCTATAGAAGCATAGGTTGTCCTATTTATATTGCATTATGTGCACTTACACCTCCTTCTCTCACTATTCGACCTGAGAATGTTAAATAACCATCTTTTAAAGATTAATTAAATTTATTAGGTTACAATTTTATTATATATATATATATATACATATGTATATGTATATATATATATATATATATATATACATACATACATATATACATACATATATATACATACATATATATATATATATATATATATATATATATATATACACACACACACACACACTCTAATGGGAAATCCTTTGGTGTTAATAGTGACCTATTGCTCTGTAGACTTGTAGGTTCACAAAACCTTCTTTTGGACTTGGCTTGAAAATATAATATTAGACACTGACCTCTAATTTTTACACCTAAATAATTAATTATAATTATATTCAGGCTTATTTAAATTTTTTATTTCATTTATTATTTTGGATAATGAATTATGCATTCATCATTTGACTAGGGTTACTTTACCATGGCAACTAGCTCAAACAACCTAACTGTACATGCATAATTATTTATCCTCCTTGAAGTATTTGACTCCAATGGTGAATATAAGGGTATGATAAATATTCATGAGTTTTAAAAAAATTTAAAACCACCTATTTTATTCATTATATGAAATAATACATCTCACAATCCTTTGCAAATATGACTGTCATACTCAAACTATCAAATCAAGGTTATTTGACCCTACACCAATAGTGAACATGAGGATAATTGATATAATATGATTATTAAAAGGTATAATTGTGTTAAATATACCATACACAAACACTTTAATTCATTAATATGGTGTAAGGACTCTCTATTTTAAGAAAACTAACCCTAGTGGTGTTTTGATTCCTTTTCCTGCACCTTAACTTCTTAACTATTATTCATAAAGTTAAAAATCATAGCCATATAAAAAATGACACAAAGTGGAAGTTAATTAGGGTCCCATAATATTTCCAAGATTTTGGAATCCAAATTTCTCGCTTCTTAAAGTACCATCCACAAATTGATTGACTATCTTAAGCTACCAAAAAGACCAATGGAGAAATGGAGTGGGTTTTTATATTGTTTAGATTATTAACTCCCTCATATACATGGATTTAGGTCTAATAGTACCATGGGGATCCATAAAATATTTTTTAACTTGTCAACCAATATAAACCCTCTATAAAATATCTCTAAAATCATTATTTATTAAATAATCTAACTATTCTACCCTTTAGAATTACTAGATATGGTGAATTGGGTGACTGTTCATCTTCTCCTAACCTGTACATATGTGGAAGAGATTGAAAAAATGTTTCACCTACTTCTTCACCTACATATCTCTCAATAACTTCTCATTTTTACATTATAAAATGGTAAATTATAGTTATAAGAAGACTTCTAACATTAGAAAGTAGTTACCAAGGCACATGAGAAATATGTACAGACACATATAAGTATGATGTCATCACTTGACATTAGATGAATTTAAAAAACCTTTATCCAAGGATAAAACCTTCATTTTTTTTACTTAATAGTAAGTGTCATATTTAACATTGGAAATAACAATGAGATTAATGTAGTAAAATACCTTAATCTTGTCAAAAATACCTTAAACTCTCTAAATTGTTTTAAAAACAATGTAATCAACTTACTAGTTTGGCTTATTTGGCCAATTTGATCAAATTTATACCATGGTTGTTTTATAAGGGTCACCACCTTGTCTCTTTTCTCATCATTCCTCCTTGACTTGATTTCTCACTTACCATAACTTTCTAAAACTTAACTTAAACAATGATAAACACTTAATGAAGACCACAAAGAATGACTATTTGATGAAAAGGCAAAGTGGCTTAACTCAACTACAAACTACACCATCCTAAATGACCTTATAATCTACCAAGGAAGACATATTACCTATAAAATTAAATCATTAATGACAAATATAAATCATTCATAATGGATATCAACAAAGTTAAGATCAGGTACATCAAAGTTTTGAATGATCCTCATGAATGATACCCAAATTTTGGCTAACATAAGGTGGGGACAAATTTTTAGAAAGTAAAAATAGTGACATTAAAGAATGTGATAAATATATAATCTATGCAACAAATACTCATTTCTTAATTTTGTTTGCACATTTTGACCCCTAGAGCTAGGCTTCCATAAAACTAATGGGTCAATCATAATATCTAATGAAATTTTTGATAATTTATCTAAAAATTACATAAAATAGTCAAAATAAGGTGAAATTTGGGCTCAAGGTCCCCCAAATTCCATCACTAATTATACAAATTGATTATTTTTCTCAATTTTCAATTAAAATATGGAAAATTAAGCCCCAAATCATATCTTATAGTTTCAATTACAATCACATGGCTCACATTGACTTGGTAGTAATAATAAGGTTGAAGGGGCTCACAATTTCTATATTATTCTTATTTTATTGAACCATGTCAACTATTTGGTTGAATAAATGAAAGTATTAGGGCTGATTGAATGAAAATTACATATTATATGGTCTAAGTTAGGTTCTAGTGTTTTTAATTGGCTTGAATTTCACCCTAGATCAAAACAATCAACTAATTGTGTAAATTAATGATGTTAATAGGGCTAATTGATCTTTAAAATACATTATATAATCATACTTAAGTGAGTATGAGGGTCAAATTGGCCCAAATGACATAAAGTTATTTACATTAAATCACTAATTCACTCAACTTGTGATGAAATTATAGGAAATTGAGCCTTAAATTAAATCCTATAGTATAAATTAATTTCATGAGGCTCCAATTCACCCAAATTATGTCACCAATTGAACCAATTTACTAATTATAAAAATGTATAGGCTAGGATGACATAAAACTATCCTCTTTCTTTCAATAGACTAGGAATCAATTAAGGTTAATTGAAAAGGGCCTGTGTATACTTGTAAGATCAGGTAAAGACCATTTATGTCTATATATCTAACAAAGGGTAATATTTGAACCATATTTAAAGTGGAAATGGGTCCAAAGCCTCAACCTATGACATAAATATATAACTCTCACTAGACCTCAACAAAGGATAATGATTATAAAATATGAAAGTAAAGTAGATGGTTTTAAAGAGGTAAAAATAAATTAAATGATGGGTTAGTGATTGTAAATAATGGTAAGGTGTAATGGTCAAACAAATAGGGGTCTTTATAACCTAAAGTGAAAAATGGAAATTCTAAGGAATCCTATATCTATACCAACATATTATATATAGGAAAAGACTAAACAAGGATATACACACACATATAAAATTCAATAAACAAGTCAAAATATAATTAACTAACTAAATAAAGGAAAAATTTTATGGATAGAATTATTTACCATAGGGTAGACCCATCAATGTTTTAATCTCCCCCTTGGCTCAAGTGGAACTTTGAAAGATTTTTTTGTAGGTTGAAAATCTCAAAAGGTTAGATGAATATCTATATATAATAAATTAGGAAATTTTCAATGACTCCTATTGAGCTTAAATGACACCATAGGACAAGACCTCCAAGATAAGGTTTTTTTACCACTGAATCTCCCATATATTGCTTAGGAAAATATTTCAAGTGCAAGTAGAGTGTATGAATGTGATATATATTATAAGTAATGAAATGTGACCCTTATATATACTACGCAAAACCAAACCTAAAATCTAAGCTAAAAGTATTGATTAGGCCAATATAATTAGAAAATGTTAGCTAACATAATATAGTATTGAACATGTAGATGTATTGGGATTACTGATACAATACAAGATAGACAAATTTATTAAACATATGGTATTGGATAGGCCAATGTCATAGAATATAGGGAAGATATAAAATATAAATAATAGGTATATAAAATGTATATATGGATATTGTTGAGGTCAACATACTCACATTTCTAAAAAATGGGGACCTTTGTTTAAATTGTGCAAATTTATACGTTAAAATTAAAAATTCAATAGATAAAAGTACCACTAGCATTCTTTTACATTGTATTTATTTGAAGATCATCCACACTTGATTTGGTTAGAATATTTATTCATAATTCTAATTTAATATTTCTTAAAGTTGCTAATATTAGATCTTTATGTTTTATGTTTTAGCTCCAATAGAGTCTATTTGGAATGGGTAATACCTAGGTTTAATGATTTTTATATCAATTTCGCCTTTTACTAGCCTTTGGTTTGTTAAAAATCAAACTAAAAGAATCCAAAAACCCTCATTCAAATTACCCTAGCTCAGGTTCTTTTGAATCAAATTCAAATTTGTAGGGAGTAATATATACAGAAATGATTAGTCATGCCATGGACTTAGTTCAATGTTTATCCCAAGGTTTATCCATGTTTATTAACATGACCAAACCCTAGTCTAAAAATTATATGTTTGGTCTCTTTATGTCCTGAGTCCCCCTTGGTCCCTTTTATTTCCACATGGTCTAACTAACTTCTAGGTCCTTTTGTTATGTTTTAGACTTTAACTAAGACTGTATACCATCTCTTTTATTATTCATGGGGTCCCATTTATCATGTTTAAAACTTAGCTTAAAATGTTTATCCTAAGGTCTTCCCTATGTTTATTAACACAAAATAAAACCATAGTAAAAAAACATTGTGCTAAGTTTTTAATTTTCCTAATCCTAACTTAAATATCATTTTCATCCATAAGATCAATGGTCCATGTTTGATCAAGTGATCAAGATCCAATGGTGTGAAATTAAAGTTAAAAATTCAAATCTCCAAATCTAAGCTAAAGTTTGAACATCTTCCAAATATCAATGCTATGTGTTTTCATAGTGAAAATTGATCTAATAACATGTATTGAGTCAAGACTTCAATGGATCCCCAAAACAAGCGATAGGGTGACAAGTTTCACACTTGTAGCCAAAGAAAACTCAATAACTAATGGTGTTAAACCTTGATGATCAAGATCTAATGAATTTTATTGATCTTACAAATCAAGATCTGATGATGCATGATGAAGGTTGAAAAGTTAAAAGCCCTAAGGATTAATGTAGAGACAACATGTGGCATAGTTGAAATCCACAAATTAAAGGTTGAGCATCTTTCAAAGATTAATAGTACATAGATGAGCATACATATTTAGATCAATGGTATATGGAGAAGGAGGAATAGTAAGTAGATCAATATTGACAGAGTGTGATTGATCTATACAAATGAGATCAATAGTGAAAGATTAATGTTGACATTTCAACAAAGCTTAGAGTGAATATGGAAGTGACAAGTTTCATAACTATGGGAAACATCACAAAGTGACTATGGCATTGGATATTTTAGATTAATATCAGTGGTTTATACTGATCTATGTAAAAAAAAATTAATGGTGTGAGATCAAGGTAGAATTTACAAAAGACAATGGTGAATTTTTAAATATTAATGAGCAATGTGCCATGAAAATGCCATAGGGAAGCCATGAAGCTCATTATTTAAACTAACTACCACCATCAAATCACTAAGAAGACCTTTAAAAGATCCATAAAACATATTAAATCCCTAATTCAACCCTGCATTGATCATAATCAAATCCTAAGAGAGTTGATTTATCATATGTATAAGAAGAATCAAATCCATAACTAAAGTGAAGACCACTAATGATCAATTTGAATAAATTCATAGCCACTATGGCAAATTTCAAAAATTACCTACTTTGCACCATCTTTGGGTAATCACAATGTCTATCAACATCATTGTACATTAAGAGCTTAATCCATGAATTATGGCTCTAAAAAAGGAAGAGGAGAAAAGAATGGCTACCCTAAGAGCATCATGTGGAGCATAAATAGAAAACCTAGCTCTAAAAGTGACTCAATCATCATTGGGATTTGATTTAATCTAGAGACTACAAGTTTGGAAATAGTAATATAAAATAAGGCCATAATTACTAAAGAGGAATTCACATTTCATAAAGTGGAACCATTCACTGGTTTGACTCTAGTAGAAAGATAGAGGCTTGGTGAGGTTCCTATCTTTAAAAAGGACCCATTAAATATAGCTCAAGTATAATCTTATCAATTATAGGCTCCCATCAAAGGCATGATGCAACAACAAAATAATTTAGAATATATTATCATCTTATCAATCCAAGAAGACAAATTCAAGATATTTGAGGACACTGTGATTGAATTATTAAATTCCTTAAAACTATTTAGAATAAAATAAGGGGAAATAAGTAAGTAAAATTCCATGGCTACAGGCCATGTTGGCTAATGGCTGGCTTCTAGTTATCTATTAACGGATTTGATTGAATCATTGACCAAGAATCAAGTCCCTAGATTCAGGATAGTCAGCATAGCCCATTTAAATATGGCTATGGCTATATTGGTGGAAAAACTTAAAGCCCTAAGTAGTTGGCCCAAGTAGATAGAGGGCATTTCCAAGGACCTCAAACAATAAGAAGATAAAATGTTACACATTTTGGACATATTAATCAAAGAGTTCGCCTCACTTATCCTTTTGGACTTTATCACTGATAAGGAGTTCAAGTATATAACTTCTCAATTCATGTAGGAGGTGAGGAACCAAGGTCAAGGGAAGATAGGAGATGATAATAACAAGATCATGGACCTATTATTGTCATCTAAAGAGAAGATATGAGATATTGGGAGCATCAAACAAGCTTTGGAGAGAGCTAAGAAAGATCTTAGTAACCTAAGAGATCAAGAAAAAGAGTTGTTCATGAGACCCAATGTTGACCTCCAATTTATCAATGATTAATGAAGATCCTGCAAGGAAGATAGAAGACTACAACAACACTAGGATCCCAAGTTTAGTTGGATTAGGAGTATTATTTTACTAGCATTGTATATTTTGGAAAAGGAATATTCTTTTTTTAGAGGTATGTACAACTTGTAAAGTACACTGAATTTAGGTTAGTATATTAAAAAAGTTCATTTGCTATAGAATGTAATAGAAAGCACAGTTATCTTAGACACATGTACAAGTTTAATTTACTATTACTAATGGCATACCTCATTAATGGTCTATATAAATAGGTACTACCAATTATAAATGGGGGAGAGTTTTTGGAGCCAACAAATGCTTGTAACTTTTTGGAAATTAATATAAGTAAGGAGTTTTGTAAAGTTTGTCCACATTTTCTTGTGTGAATTGCTATCATGGTTTCTCTCTCATTTATTCAATCTCATCTTTAGATTTGAATGGTTTTTATGAATTATGGATGTGCATCTTGAAATGTAGAGTTGTTAATTTATGCTAATGATAGACTTGTTTAATGTTCTTCAATTTATTTCACTTTATTTACTCATCTTGCATCAGAGCTAATGCTATTTTTTTTGTAGGGGTAAAATTTTTAAAGTAAACCTAGTTCTTATTTACATCTTTCATACCTTCCTTAGATGTTTTCCTGATGTGTGATAGGATTTGAGCTTATGCTACTTGATATTGCATATTGGTTAAATGCATATTTAGATGATATTGGAACTTTGTCATAATGTTTGAAATAAAGATCAACAACACCCATTTTTTATGCCTTACCCTTCCTTTTGCTCCTTTTTTATCAATTCCCCTTAGATTAACTTCATTATGAATAATTCACTTTAAATAGCATATATCATCTTTAAAATTAAAGATTAAATATTGAGCCATGATGGCTCCCAACCACCAACTAATATAAATTTGTAAAACAATAAACCTATTTTACCTCTATTCCACCAAGGATAATAGGATTATCACAACTAGAAAATCATTCAATGGATTCTATGAATCCAAAAATGAGAAGTGTTTCTTAAACACTATATGAACTTGTTGATACATTTAGGTGCATCAATAGGGAAAAAACTTGTGCTATAAGGAGGGCCAATTAAAATCTTTGAAAATTTGCAACATCTTTACTATTTTTGGTGAATTTCATTCAAAGATTGATGTATTCTTTACATATTTATGTTTCTTTTAGCATATTTATGTAAATATCATTGATCTTAATGGTTTGAGACTAGTTTTTTTGCTTATTTTGGCAAAGATAGATGCTCTTTGAAGTTTGATGTATAATTATGGTAAATATAGTTTAATATCTATAAATCCAAGGCATTTGAGGTTAGTGATATCTATTTTTTTCAAAGATTGATTGAATCTCTACAAAATTGAGTTCACTTGAGCTTGAAACATGTAAATATCATTCATATTTATGTGTCTTAACACATCCTTGAGAAATTTAGTTGTGTGTGTGTGTGTGTGTGTGTGTGTGTTCTTTTCCATTCTTTATACATATTTGTGAAAAATTTGTTTAATGTGCAAATCTGATCATCATTCTTTGTAAAGATAAAACTTACACATTATATTTCAAATAGTGTTTAAATATCTCAAGATGGAACTATTAATGATAAGGACTAGTTCACATTCTAAGATAAGGGTTCCCCTTATTTAATTATAAGTCCATAGGAGAGCTAAGTGAGACAAAGGTAAGCATAGACTTTCAAATTCACAACCAATTTCACCAATTCAAGGTGCTCCTGTGTTCAATCCTTATCAAGGCTTGGCTTGGGTAAGTGGTTCTTCAATCATGTGATAGGTTTGGTACATGACCTTACTCATAATCATGATAAGTATTTACATAATTTTGGTCCTAATGGTGTTATAACTACTAAATAACACATTAAATCCTTCAAATCTACTTCAAGACTTTTGAATGTAGTTCATGAAGATGTAACTAAATATTATTTCCATTTACTTTCAAAGATGTTTCATATGAATGGTTCCTTAACATTCTTAAAAAATACATATCTAGTTGGAATAATTTTAATAATTACTTTATCGATTAGTTTGGCAAAATCATTAGTTTATGTGTCATATACCAATAGTTTACCACAGTAAAAAAAGACTCCAATGAGCCCATTAGAGCCTTCAATGCTAGATTCTAGAAAATGTTCAACAAAAACATAGCTACTTATAGACCTAATGAGGCTTTAGCCTTAGATATATATAATGATTTGTCAGATCCCATAACTTTTATGTTTCTCAAAAGATCTATTTAGATCATTAATACACTATCCCTCGATTATGTTAAAGTTGTGATCATTAATGATTAGATGTAACCCTAGGGCCAAATGACATACAATAATCCTAGCATTAATACAAATTTGCCTATATTGAATGTCATTCCCAATGCTAATAAAAATATTCCTACCTTAATTCAACTTCTGGTCTTGAACCAATTACATTTGAATCATTCACATCCTAGCCAAAACTTTAGATTCTTGAACAACTCTACTAGTGGATCCAATCCATAGCCCCAAATATCTTTGATGCCTACAGCCAATAGCAATACTTAAGTGCATAATTTTAAGGAACCAGAGAATGAGAATGATTCTATCTTGAATATGGTTTAAAATCTAAGCACTAATTTCATTCAGTTGCAAAAGCAAGTCGGAAATACTAGAGAAAGATCTAATATGAACTTCTCTTTCCAAAGGTTCAATAGGCCTTCAAATAGATTTAAAAATAATAATAACAACATCCATAACAATTAGTCAACTTCTAATAATAATGTGTTTGATATAAATCTTAGTGATGTAGCTTTGCCTAATTACTATAGAGTTCATTATAATTCAAAGTATGGTGAATTAGACTGTCTAGAGTTTTGAAATGCTTTTGAAGCTTTTCAAGAAGAATTGGATACCTTTGAAGTTATACCTAATAAAGATAACGTTACAAGTACCTCAGGTTCTTCAAGGTCATCTAAATCTATTTATTCAACCCTCATGGTGGAGGCATTTGATTTCCCATTCCAAGAAGAGAATGAGCATGAGGATATCATTGAAGAGATTCATGATTTTTTACAATATATAAAGACCTATCCTTTGAGGAATAGGGAGTAGAAACAACCTTTGACTACCTCAAATACACCAAATCACTTTTATACTCCTCATGATAGTACATCAGACAACAATTTAGAGCCTCCTAATGGAATTACCTCTAAACCTAATGCTAATGCATCTAATTCTTCCAATAGTATTGGATATAATATAGTAGAGAACATGAAAAAAATCAAAGCTAATATTACTTTGTATGAGTTGACTTAGATCATAAAACAAAGGGATTTGTTATTGTAATCTTTGTCTAATAATCCTACCATATCATAAAAGTCTACACATATTAATGTTTCAATCCAAAAAACTAGGGAAAAGTTTCCCACTTTCCTCTTATAGTCAGGATATTTGGTAAAAAACTGCATAATTGTTTGTTGGATTCTAGTGCATCTATAAATATTATGCGTAAAGGTATTTATGAATAACTTAGTTTGAATCCCATTAAATATGATAGACTTATAGCTTAATTAGATAAACCAAGAGTCAAAGTGATTGATGAATTGTTACATTTTCACATGTAGATTACTTCTAAACCAAGGATCCAAAAATTCATTAACATCTAAGTGGTGGATATTCCTGATACATATGGAATGCTTCTAAGTAGAGACTGGACTAGATCTCTAAATGGTTACATGTCTACTAACTATTCACAACTGTGATAACCTTAGAGAGGAGTTGCAAATCAGATCAAGATATAAAGGGAACCTGAAATGAAACATATGATCACTGAGTACAATGCAACCAATGAGAGGGTCAACATGGTTAACTCAGATCTAGGTGTTTACACTCTTGACACCACAAATGGATGTAACTCCAAAACATCTCATGCTATGTCTATCTTATGGAAGCTATATTTTGATGGTGCTAAATGAAAATTAGGTTTTTGAGTATAACAGGTATTAATCAATCCCATTGGGAAAGAATACAATGCCTCTTACAAACTCTAATTCCCATGCACTAAAAATCTCATAGAGTATGCAACACTTATTCTTATATTCAATTTTCAATCAAACACAATGTCAAAGAACTATTAGTTTTTGGTGATTCTAAACTAGTAGTTAATTAGATCAAGAGTAATTATTAATGCAAGTTGTCATATCTTAAGAATTATAAATTTGAGGTGTAGGACTTAATTTAATGTTTTAATCCTTTTAACATTATGTCAATCCCTAAGGAAGAAAACAAAGCTACTAATGAACTTGATTTAGTTGTAGCCAACCTTATGCCCAATCAAGGTTTTAGGTTATAAATACTTACTATTGAATTATTCCCATATCCCTTAGTTTCAGACAATGTCAACCATTTGCAAGTATTCAATGATAATAAGTAGATCATATAATTCATAACTAGCTCAGGAGTATTTTAGGCTCACATCATTGATGAAGCTAGTGAAAATACCCTTGATGATGATAAAATTGAAGGAAAACCTGATAACAAACTCATTTAATTGAGTGATAATAAGATCCCCAAAGGAATTATCACCTTAGAGGGACTATTTTATTTAGACAAACTAGCTGAGACTATCGAGATTACCAAATTGAATGGGAAGGATATACAATTCAATTTATTTAAGTTCCCAAGGTCAACCTCAACTAGTGAACATTGGTACAACCTATACAAGCATTAAAACTGAAAGAGCCAAATATTTTCTAACATAGTATATAGATGTAATAGCATGGTCCTATGATGAATTAAATATCTTTGATCCTAGGGTCATAACCCACACCATACCTCTAAAGGAAGCTTTCAAACCATTTAGGTAAAAATAAATGCCAGTCAACTTTGTCCTAGAACCAATGATATACAAAGAGGTTAAGAAGTTACTAGATGATAAGATAGTGTTTCCCATTAAACACTCCACTTGGGTAGCTAACCTAATACTAGTTAGGAAGAAAAATGGTGAAATTAGATTGTGCATTGATTTTAGAAATCTGAATAGTGCATCTAAAAAGGATAATTACCCCTAACTTCTCTTGGCCAAGTAATCTAAATTATTTTTTATTCTACTATGATGTCTTTTCTTGATGGATTTTTAGGGTATAATCAGGTTCTAGTTAATAAGGAAAACACAATGAATACTATTTTTTATACTAAGTAGATAAATTTTACCTATAAGAGAATGGCCTTTGGATTGATAAATATAAGTGTAACCTTTCAAAGAGAAATGGAGAATGCATTCCAAGGCCTCATATGTAAATTCATTATTATTTGAATGGATGACCTATCTTTTCAAATAATGGGGAAGATCACATCATGCACTTACAATAAGTATTTGAAAGGTGTAAAAGGTATGGAATTTTTCTCAACCCAAAGAAGAGCATTTTTTATGTAACTGAGGGAAAATTCTTGGAACATGTTATAACTAAGAGGGGATCTCTATAGACCCAGATATAGTAATTTCAATATCAAAGATATAACCCCATAATAAGAAAAAGGAACTAAATTCTTTCTTTGGTAAAATTAACTTTGTGAGGAAGTTTATTTTTGCTTTTGCAAAAATAGTGAGACCTTTAAATGACATGTTTAATAAAGATGCTAAGATCACTTGAAATGAAGAGACCAAGAAGGCCTTCAAGGAAATCAAATAATAAAGTGGACAAGCCCTTGTGATGATAGGTCCTAGCTTTACTAAAGACTTTTATCTTTACTCTTTTGCTTCTAACCATATAATTGTATCTATCCTAACTCTAAAGATAGATGAATGTGATCATCTTATTGCTTTATTGAGTACTAATTATAAAAATTATGAATTGAATTCTTATCTTATTGATAAACAAGCATGTGCTCTGGTCAAGGTAGCGAATAAATTTAAGAATTATATCCTTAGAAATAAGGCACATGTAATACTATTAGACCCTACCACTAAGTTCATGCTTAGTCAATGTGAACTAGGATAAAGGAAAGGTAAGTGGATGTTTCTTATCCAATAATATGATCTAGAGATGAAAATTTCAAAGTTGGTAAGATGCCAAGGTTTAATTTAATTGATTGCTAATATTAATCCTAAATTGAGTGTCATATAGGTAGAATAACAAAATTTTCATCCTAATGATTGGTATGATCCTATTTTTCATTTGCTAATAAATGGATATTATCCTCCAAGATTAAGTAGAGATGAAAAGAGAGATTTAAGACTCAAAGTATCTCATTTTATGATCAAGTATGGAGTCTTGTACAGGAATAACTTGAAGGCATTTACCTAAGGTGTGTTTCTAAGGAAGAGGTATCTGAGATCTTCAACACTTCCCTTGAAAAACATGGAAGTGGACATCCATTTGGAAGGACTAAAACCCACAAAATCCTTAGAGCTAGTTAAAACTAGCCCACTATCTTCAAGGATGATCACAAGCATGTGAGAGAATGCTGCCACTCATGTCATGACTTTGAAACTAAAGAGTCCAAGGCAACCATGCCACTAAAGCTAGTAATTATTGATAAACCTTTTTCCCAGTGGGGAATAGATTTTATAGGGGTCATTAACCCTAATTTTTAGAAGGTCACAAGTATGTTGTGATTGCTATAGATTACTACACAAGATGGACTGAAGCAATGGCAACCAAATAATATAATTTTGTAAGATTCCAATGTTTAATTTATTTGATTGCCAATATTAATCCCAAACTAAGTGTCATGTAGGTAAAATTAAAAAAATCATCCCAATGATTGGTATGATTCTATTGTTCATTTTATAATCAATGGCTATTATCCTGCATGGTTAAGTAGAGAGAAAAAAAGATCTTTAAGTCTCAAAGCAACTCATTTTATGATCGAGGATAGAGTGATGTATAATAATAAATTTTAAGACATTTACCTAAGGTCTATTTCCAAAGAAGAGACAACTGATATCTTGAACACTTTTCATGAAAAACTTAGAAGTGGACATCCATATAAAATGAATACAACCCATAAGATCCTTAGAGCTAGTTATTATTAGCCACTATCTTCAAAGATGCTCACAAGCATGTGAGAGAATGCCACTCATGTCAAGTCTTCAACACTAAAGATACCAAGGCAGCCATGCCACTAAAGCTAATAATGATTGATAAAACCTTTGCCTAATGGGAACTATATATTATGAGGGTCATTAACCCCAAATTATTTAGGTCACAAGTATGTTCTGACTATTATGGACTACTACACAAGTTGGACTGAAGTAATGGAAACCAAATATTGTAAGACTAAATAAGAGATCAAATTCTTAGAATAAGACATATGTAAAAGCTTTTGAACACTAGTATCTCTAGTATGTGACAATGTATCTTCTTTTATGTCCATTAAAATGAATAAATGGGTAGATAATAGCATTGTTCTCAAGTTCTCATCAAACCATCACCCTCAAGGTAATGGAGTGTCTAAATCAACAAATAAGGACTTGATGAAAGTTTTTATATGATAAACCAAGAACATGGCACAAGATGATTAAGTATGCCCTTTAGGTAGATAGAATAAGAGTTAATCAAAATCTCAAGGCATCACCATTCTTTCTAGTATATGGTCAAGAACTTGTATTCCCCATTACCCTCAAGCTGAAAACATACAGGTTCATGTAATAGTACATGGAGGAGGATCAAGAATTGGAAAATTCAAGGATACTTGACATCATACAGATGGAAGATGCAAGAGAAGAGGATTTTTACAAATTTAGTAGACACCAAACCATAATCAAGAGGTGGTTTGGCAAACATTCAAAGGTAAAGGTGTTTAGATAAGTAGACCTAGTTCTTATTTAGGATAAAGCTTTAAAACCAAAGGGAAAGCATGGAAAGTTTAGACATTTTTTTACTAGCCCATATCAGATTATTAAGATCCTAGGGGATAATACCTTCATACTAAAAGACTTACAAGGAGTAGATTTTACATTTCCAACCAATGGGCAATACCTCAAGCACATTTCTCTATTGTCCCATCTAGAGTCTTCGTGGAGTAAAATGTAAGAATAATTAGAGTTAGTGTAGGTAGGATTTATATTACTTTCTTTCCTTTTGCCCCTTATTTTTGCAAAGTTCTTGTGTATATTTGATTGCTTTCATGTTTTATTTCTTGCTTTTAATAAGTCTATTCTAGACAACCCTCATCTCAATATTCATATGATTGCTCAAAGAAACCTCATAGTTTAGGAATACAAGTATGGCCCCTTAGCATTGGGTGATCATGGATTGTTGAAATGTGAGCATGAAGCTATAGTTTGGAGAAAATAGTAAAGACCAATAAATAGGTTAATTATTATCTAAGATTCTAAACCTTTTTCTAATCTAAGTTTGGTTCTAAGAAGGATTTTACATATAGGGTGAAAGCTTGAATTATTAGGACAAAGCCAAGTTTTCACTTATAAAAAACATTAATTTCTTAGGATAAAGTTTAAAACCAAGGATGTGTTGAGGTCAATGTATCCCCATTTCTAAAAAAATAGGGACCCTTGTGTCAAATTATGCAAATTTTTACCTTTAAATTGAAAATTTACTTGATTAGAGTGTCACTAGCATATTTCAAAATTATTTGTATTTGAAGATCATCCACACCAAGATTTGGGTGGCTTATGTGTTCATGGCTCTGATTTAACCTTGCCTAAGTTTGCTAATAATGGATCTTCTTATTTTAGGTTATAAGTCTAATGGATTTCATTTAGAACAGACAATATTTGGGTTTCATAAGTTTATGGTTTTATCTCAATTTGGTCTTTTAATAGCCTTTGGTCTACTAAAAGCTAAATTTAATGCATTTTGATCATCCTAAAACCCTTTCTCAAAATACCCTAGCACAAGTTCATTTGGACCAAATTCAAAATTAGAAAGAATATTTTATGCGAGAGTACTTTAAATATGTTATGGACTTAATTTAATTTTTATCCTAAGGCTTAGTCATGTTTTCAACATAATCAAGCCTTAATCTAAAAATTCTATGTTAGGTCCCTTTACATCCAAAACCCCTTTGTTCCCTTTTATCTTAGCATGGTATAATTTTATTATTTGTGGGTTTATTTTATTATGTTTAAACTTAACTCAAGACTTTGGCCTAAAGATTTAATTCATATTTATTAATATGAATAAAGCTTTGGTCTAGAACCTTAGTCTAAGTTGTATATATCCTTGAACTTGACTTAAACATTACATTTTTCCACATGATCAATGACCTGTGTGTTGTTTCTCAGTTGTATACATCATACACTCAACTTAGAACACTTAAAAAAATGGAAAACAAAGATGAAAAACCCACTAGAATGTCATTGTAGATGGGGAAGGGTTTGGCATATAGATTGGACTAGACATATAAAATGACTGAGAGGCACCTACAAAGTTTATGATAAGCTCCCTAATACATCTAGCTCTACTCGAACTAAGGTGAGACAACCTATGGGGTAGCTTGCTTACATGGAGATATTTTTAAATTCAACCTCCATGGTTATTATTAGCACAAAGGTGCAGGTCTGACTAGAACATAACCAAACTTTCTCACTCCACTTGAGAAGAGTTATCACATGAAATGAGAAAATTCTCTAGGTAAAATAGAAGCTACTAAAGATATATTTTAAAGTGAATGCAACCTTCATTTAAAATAATATTCAACAACATAGGGGCTAAATAAAAGATTGAAATGCTAGGATTCAAAGCACAAAATGTAGATACATGTTAATTATGCAATATGTATGCATCTACTAGAAAATAACACTCAAAATATGCAAAGGGCATATTATTTATAGGGTAGGATAGCATAGGGTGAGTTAGATAATAATAGAGAGGAAGGATGTGGTGGTGTACTAGAGATTTTTCAATCAGCAAGGGATATTACAATATTCATGGCATTATCCTTAGCAAAGATGTATGGAAAACTTAAATACAAGATGAAGCAAATGCCAAATGATCACTAAAAGATTATAACATACACTAAAACTAAGCTTTTAGAATCTTCTCCCTATCAGATCCATAAACATAGGGTGTCCTAACAAGTTATTTAGTAACATACTTCCATGTTAAACTGTAGAGAGGGATTTATAACCTAGACCCATGCTCAAAATGACAACCATTAATGAACATAAACCCAAATATCCAATCAACAAAACTTGTAAAACATATTACTACACTTTACCAATAGTAAATAACAATGAACCACAAGCATTTTTATTATCCTGAAAATAAACCTTACATACATCAATGTTTCAAAACGTTGCCATGGGGACAAGCATGGTGTATTTTCTCCATATTAGATAGGGGAGACATATAGAGATACTCTTAGAGCCTGCTAATGGCTATAAAGATACAAACACTTTAGAAAAAGAGACAATATCAACATAGCAATGATCCTAAAATGTGGAAGAGATTATACTAAGGAAGAACCAAAGACCAACAATACTGACCACAATGACCAACACAAAGGCCAACCAACCTCTTGAATAGAAAGAAAGCCTTCTATCTATACATTTTTTACCCTTCTCAATTTTGGAACTATGGGTCACAATTTGAAAATTTACACAACCTTTCAAGTCTTCTAAAATACTTCTAGCTAGAATATGCCCTTTGTCATGCCTGAGATCCTCATCCACTTGTAAGAAAATAATCATTGTTGCATTTGCCTTTGCAAGTAATGATGAAGATTTACAATGAACCTTTGATCTTTTGACTAAAGATGTTAATGAATTCATGATCAGGATGGTGAAATTCATAGTAAAGGCTTGAACAACTATTTTACATCATATACAACCATGTGTTGGTACTCCTTGACCACTCACCTACATAGCTGGAGGGAGAAAATCATTTGAAGACCCAAATAGATTTTATCCTTGTGTAACTATCTAAAAATACTCCCTCGTTAATCAATTAAAAATCATGGAAACTTCTAGACAAAAATTCTCTTCTTTATGAATGCCAAGGAAATCCAATTACCTTGTGATGATTAGAAATGAAAATAGAAAAGATCCATGGCCATTAAATAAATATGCTCTAGAATGGTAGTTAAATGTTCTTGTAGACTTCAAATCATTTCCATGTCTATGAAAGAACCACCAATTTTAGTTTTTAAACCAAAGCTTGCCACATACTAACATTTGGCTTGCCACATTAGATCCAACTACCCTTCATGGGGCCAAAGAGTGACTAAGTCAATTGAATGGTTCAATCTAGACACTTGTCACTTCTTCATTCAATTTGAGCCCTTAAAAAAGTACACCTGAGCTTGCATCATTGGATCATCCTTGCTTAAGGAAACACAAGCCATAGATCTTGCATGAAATGCATGAATTTTAATTTGTGGCATGTAGTTATGCCACATGTCATTTTTTCATTTGCTCATAGGGTACTTGACTTTTCAACATTATATACACATTATCAAATCTGGCTAGAATGAGCAAATACACTCCATTAAATCACGATCTAAGGGGTGGGGCATGATTTCATAGTGCATATTCTTGGCCTCAAGGATGTGCCACTTGGTATCCTCATGAGATTCTTATGTACCTTTGACTATCTAGTTTTGATCATGCATCATTGGATCATCCTACTGTACATCAATGCACATTGTTAGATATGCCTCCTTTTGAACTCAAATGGCTATTTCAATGGGCCTAAAATTGACACTTGCATGACTATCTTGGAGCATTTAAACCCCAATGGTTAGTTGTTATGCCTTAAAATTGATGTTTATGCACCTATCCAAGACATCCATGAGACCATCACACCTATAATTTGGGTAAGTTTCTTCAAGACTTTTACTCATCAAGACTTTATCTTCAGCTTCTTCTACAATAATCCAATTCTTTTGGCCATTTTTTGGCAATTCTACTCTGGCTCTTATATTCTATAGGATTTTTGTCTTGGTAGTAATTTCACTAGGGCAATTATTCCACAAGAATTTATTCATTAGGGATTCTATTTATAGACCTTTATTTATTGGGATAATTATTTTGGAAATTTTGTCTAGGATAATTTTTTCAAAGTATTAAACTCTCTTGGAAACTTTTCCCACAAAAAAATGATCTTTGGCACTTCTATCTTCATCAAGATAATTGTTTCAAACATTTTATCCATAATAATTTCCTCGAATAAACTAATCTTTGCATTTTTCTTGAAGAATTTGAACTTTACACTTTTCCCAACAAAAATGCAATTATTTTGGAATTTTTGTATGGGAAAAATACCCAAACAAAATAAGACTTTTGCTCCTCAATAATTTTTTTGAAATTACCCTTTAGGGTTTCTAAAAGTACCTTTCCAAAGTTTTATCAAGGGCACTTGCCCTAAAAAAGTTCCCTTCAACATTTTAGAATGGTCCTTTATATCTCTTGAAATTACCTTTCAAAATTTTTGAAGGTTTCCTTCAAGAATTTTACAAGAGAAAAATGCCCAAAGGAAATGACCCTTCAGGGATTTTTCAAAGGTAAATTGACCCTTCTGAAAGTGCCCTTTAGAAATTTTACAAAGGAAAAATGCTCAAAGGAAATGACCTTTCAGAGATTTTTCAAAGGTAAAATGATCCTTCAAAAACTTTGTAAGGGAAAGGTGCCTGAAGGAAATGACCCTTTACAAATTTTGCAAAGGCAAAATGACCCTTCTAAAAGTGCCCTTCAAAATTTTTATAAGGGCAAGATGCTTGAAGGAAATGATCCTTCAGATATTTTGTAAAGGAAAAATGACCCTTCATAATTTTTGTAGACACTTTGGCTGAAATAAATAAGTCATTATAATTTAATTGAAATAAATGAAATATTCCTTCAAGATTTTTATGCATACAAAATGATTGAAAGAATATGGCATTTAGACAATTTGCATGAACACATTTTCCAAAAGAATCTAAGGGATTTGTACGAAATAAATACCAAATTAACATAATAAAATACCTGATGCAAAGTGATTGAAGAAAATACACTAATTAAAGACCAATTTAAATCATCTAGTTGCTTAAACATAAACTTGACCTTTCAAAAGAACACTTTAAAATAGTAATTGGGCTAATGACTTAGACATTGATATTTAACTTGAGCTCAATTTAGGCATTTTCACTTGATAAGGGCCCAATTTCTTTGGTGCAATTTTGGGCACTAAAATTGACTCTCACTCAGGGATGTATACCCCCCACAGGTGTAATGAACCCAAAAATGTAAGACTAGGTGCCAATCTATCAGGTCATAGAGTCAAGATTTAAATTTTTTTATAAAACACTCATAAAGGTTCAACAAAACAAGGCAAAATTAATAAAATCAGATTATGAGGATCTATAAATGAACACATGATAGAAAAAATTAGAAAATAACTATATAAACAAGGTTCGAAGCAAAGGTGCAACAAACAACAAAAGGAAAAAGCAGCAATACACTATAAAATATGTACATAATTTAGAATTAGTCAATGAAATACTTAATATATTTTCCATTAATTAGTGTCTTTAGAATTATACCATCCCTTAATCTCTTAAACTTTTCCAGCAGCTTGGTGGCCAAGATGAATTAAAACAATATATTTTACATGCCTGGAGGTACTATTGTTAGGTTGTAATAGGATGACACATTAAATAAAATATTATATGCATGGTCTCAAGTCTAGATAAGACCCAACCAAAATATCCTAGTACTTTTTAACAACTATAAATAAGCCTATTTTTTACTACAATAAAATGAGTATCGAGCAATAATGCATCAGGATTAGCAATGTCATTTGTGCACTCAAGGTACTATTTGAAAGAAAACTAAAATAATTCATCTTTAGGGGAATAAAAAATAACCCCATATTCAATGAATGACATTCTCCAAATAACATCCCAATATCAAGAACAACTAGTTACTTAATAATGTCCATACTCCCAATGGAGTCACCCAATTCTACACCCTTATCTAGTACTTTTGTTAGAATACACTTTGGATCTTCAATTGCATCAGGATTGGGTACTCATATGTTTGTGTTATATTGTAATCATAATCAAATTCATATGTTGGGACACAGCTTATTGACTACACTCCAATAATATTCTATAATAGTAGTATTCATCATTTCCATGGAGGTAAAAAACCTACATTGGGAGTCTTGATAACCAAACATCAAAATATCATCATCATCATCAAATTTAGACTTAGGATCATATACATCTTCATCATTAGGTTCAAATATATCACATGGGGGATGTGGAAGAAATCACCTGTCACACTAATGAATGTCTAAATCATAATTCATATCATTTATCTTGGTATGTAATAGTTTAGGCACTTCCTTTATATCCCCTCTATTCTAAATTCTAACATCACATGTAGGCTTATGAGGTATCCCTTTCTCATCTCTAGCAAAATTTTAGGACATATCTTTGATAGTGGAAGCCAAAGTCTTTACATTTTCCTCAAGTTTGGCTACCTTAGACTATGCCTTTTCTAGATCTACCAACTTTGCATTAGCCTGCTTGTTCAAGGGCATACCCATAGCCTTTATGTTGATATAAATTTGGATGTACATATTGAATGTCAACCATAGGTTAGTGGGTGTCTTTTCCCTTAATTAATATGAAACCTTATTATCAAATACATCATAATACTCGATCAAGCATATTAACTCACTAGGCTTAATATTTTCAAGCAACCACATCATATCTTTTGTTAACCTTGTGTTGAAGTCCTACACACACTTATTAGGATTATTTTTGATATTTTAAAACTAAGTCAAAATAAAATTGGGATCAATTATATCACCATAGTAAATTCTAAAAACATTCATCATATCTTCCCATGAATCAATGCATTCATGGGGAAGGTAATTGAACCATTCATGAGTGTCTTCCTCCAACATGTAGACAAACAATGTAATGCACACATCCTCATGCTCAACCTCATATTATTCAATGATATTGTGAAAGTCCCTCAAATACTAATCACCACTAACTACATTATTTCCTTGGAATCATGGAAGGCATTTCTTAACTTCATTTGGGATTCATTAAGATAACCTTCCATGTCATCAAAATTTATAGGTCTAAATCTAAGAATTCTAAATGAAGGATGATCATTCTCATTTTGATCCTTATGTCTCATGATTGATTTAATTTTAGGTTCATGAACAAATGGAAAAGGGGAATGAGGGGATAAATGAGGTGGACTTGGTAGATCAAACTTGGGAGGGGATTCAGCTAGTTGAGAAGGATATGGATAGTAAATTGGAGTGTATGATTATGAATAATAAAAATAATTATGAAAATTGTTAGCAATAGGAATTTAAACAAATATAAGCTCAATATTAACAAAATTTAAACAACCCACATAATCTTTAGTAGTCATACTTAGTTCTACGCTAGGACTCTAAAGTTGTCTCCTTCTTATTTGATGAACAATTAGGGGTAAGACATGTTTCTTAGATGAGTCACCTTTGAAGTATGACCTTAGTCCTTTCAAATTCATAAGAAAGAGTAATCTCAAAGATAAATATATTGAATATGGGCACTAATCTTTCTTTGAAACCAATTGATATTTTGCAGTTGACACTAGAACCAAAGTTCTAGAATATAACCATTTACAAAATTAAAGTGATACATATTGAAACCGTATCTTGCTAAAGTTAGTGATGATGTATGAAATTAAAGATAATGAAATTTTTAGATTCATGTTTATCAAGGGGAAACCTCCTCAAAACATGATAAATCCACATCTCTTTGAAACAAACATTAGATGTCAATTATCAAATATCTAAAGTTCCTAGCATGTCCCTAGTATAGTGTTATGGCATTGATGGCCAAGATATAAAGTAAATATTAGTAGAGAAATTCACAACATAAGTTACATTTCTATATCTCTATAAGAGTCCCTAGTAAGATGGGTGATAATAATTTTCCCTAACAATGGCACCAAAAAGAGTGTTAGTTCCATGTTGTACACCTTATATGCTCAGCCTTGCACACTTGAAGAAAATGGCAAATGAAGATGAAAATTTTTCTAGAATTTTTTTGTAATCAGGGAAGGGTTTAACATATAGAATGAACTAGATGCAAAAAATGACTGAGAGGTACCTACAAAGGGTATAGTTAGCCCTTTGATACTTTTATCTCTACCTGAACCAAGGTGAGAGGACCTATGGGGTAGCTTGCTCACATGGACATATTTCATAATTAAAGCTCCATGGGGATTTTTGGCACAAAGGTATAGGTCTAACCAAAACAAAACCAAACTTTCTTACTCCACCTAGGGCAGGTTATCACACAAAATGAGTAAATACTCTAGGTCAAACAAAAACTATTGAATATATATTTGAAAGTGATTACAACCTTCATTCAAAATAATCTTCAATAACATAGGGGCTAAATAAAAGATTAAAGATACATTTTCATTATGCAATATGTATACATCTATTATCAAATAAAACTCAAAATATGCAAAGGGAATATTATTTGTAGGGTAAGATAGGTTAGGATGATTTAGATAATCATAGAGAAGAAGGGTGTGGTGGCATGCTAGACATTTTTCAATCAGCAATGGATATTACAATATTCATGACATTATCATTAACAAATATGTATGTAAAAATCAAATACAAGATCAAGAAAATTCCAAATGATCACTAAAAGATTAGAATATACACTAAAACTAAGCTTTCAGAAGCTTTTCCCTATCAGATCCATAAACCTAGTGTGACCTAATAAGTTATTCAAAAACATACTTCCAAGTTAAACTATAGAGAGGGATTTATAACCTAGACCCATGCTCAAAATGATAACTAGTAATGAACATAAACTCAAATATCCAATCATCATAACTTGTAAAACATATTTTTAAACTTTAATAATAGGAAATAATAATGAACCATAAGAAGTTTTATTAACTTTAAAAGAAACCTTACATTCATCAATGTTTTAAAAAGATTCCATGGGGACAAGTATGGTGGATTTGCTCCATGTTGGATAGGGGAGACATATAAAGATGATCTTTGAGTTTGCTAATGGATGTACAGTTACAACTAATTTATCAAGAGAGATAAAATGCACATAGAAGTGATCCCAAAATATAGAAGAGCCTATACTAAGAAAGAACCAAATATCAACAACAATGACCATAATGACCAACATAATGACCAACCAACATCTTGAATATAAAGTAAGCTTTATATTTATACATTTTTTACCCTTATTTATTCTAGAACTATGGGTCACAATTTGCAAATTTACACATCAACCCTTCAATTCCACCAAGATACTTCCATCTAGAATATGCCCTTTACCATGCCTGAGATCCTCATCCACTTGTATGAAAATAATCATTGTTGCAACTATGTAATGAATGATGAATATTTATAATTCACCTTTGATCTTTTGACTAAAGATGGTAGTAAATTCATGATCTATATGGTGAACTTCATAGTAGAGGCTTAAACAACTATTTGTCATCATATGCAACTACATAGAGATATTGTTTGACTACTCACCTATACAACTAGAGGGAGAAAACCATTTTAAGAGACAAAAATATTTTTTCCTCATGTGAAACCATCTATAAATTCTCTCTTTTTGATCAATTGTAAATCATGGAAATTTCTAGACATAAATTCTCTTCTTTGTGTACACCAAATAAAACCCATTACCTTGTGATGATTATAATTTGAAATCGCCAGATGTGATGAAAATAAAAAAGATCTATGATCATTAAGAAAATATACTCTAGAATAACATTTAGATGTTCTTATGTGCTTCAAATTATTGCCACATCCATGAAATAACTATCAATTTTATCTTTTAAACCAAATATTCTCACATACTAACATTTGACATGCAACATTGGATGTAACTAGGCATTCCTAGGGCATAAGAGTGACTAAGTTAATTAATTGGATCCAATATGGACACTTGTCACTTCTTCATGCAATTTGATCCCTTTGAAAAGTCCACCTCAGCTTGCATTATTGGAACATCCTTTCTTGAGTAAATGCAAGTTATAGATCTTGCATGATATGCATGAATTTTAATTTATGGCACAAAGATATTAAACTTTTCATTTTTTTGTTTTCTCACAAGGTCCCTAAATTTTTAACATTGGCTATGCACCATCAGATCTAGTTGGGATGAACAAATGTGCTCTGTTGGATCTTGATTCAAGGGGTGGGGCATGATTAGATAGTTCCTATTCTTGTCCCTAGGATACATCACTTGGAAGCCTCATGAGATTCTTTTGTACCTTTGACTATCTAGATTTGATCATGATTCATTAGATCATCATAATATACATTAATGTATACCATTAAATATGCCTCCATTTAAACATAAATAGTTATTTCATTGGGCCTAAAATTGATTCTCATGCAACTATATTGGTGCATTTGAACCCTAATGGCTAGTTTTCATGCCTTAAAATTGATGTCTATGTACCTATCAAAGACATCTATAAGACTGTCATACCTATAACTTGGGAAAGTTTCTTTAGGACTTTTACTCATCAAGACTTTATATTTGACATCTTCTACAATAATCTGGTTCTTTTAGCCCTTTTGTTTTCAACACTTCTACTTCAACTCTTCTATTCTATGGGATTTTTGTCTTAGAAATAATTTCATCAAGATAATTATTCTACAAGAATTTATTAATTGAGGATTCTATTTGTATGCCTTTGTTTGTCAAGGTAATTATTTTGGAAATTTTGTTTGAGATAATTTTTCTAAAGTATTGAACTCTCTCAGACACTTCTCCAATGGCAATTTGATCTTCAACACTTCTATCCTCATTAAGATAATTATTTTAGGCATTTATCTATAATAATTTACTTAAAGAAAATGAGTTTTGCATTTTTTTGAAAGAATTCAAACTTTACACTTTTCTTAAAGAAATGAAATTCTTTCAAACTTTTTGTACAAGCAAAATACTTGAAGGAAATAGGACTTATGCTCCACAATATCTTTGTCAAAAGTACCCTTCGAGCTTTCTAAAAGTGTCTTTCAAAATTTTTGTCAAATTCTTTTTCCCTACATAATTTCCCTTCAACCTTTTGGAATGGTCCTTTAGATCTCTTTAAAGTTCCTTTTGGACTTTTTGAAGGTGCCCTTCAAGAATTTTTCAAGGGAAAATTTCTCAACGGAAATGACCCTTTGAGGATTTTTCAAAGGAAAAAGGACCCTTCTGAAAGTTCCCTTAAAAAAAATTTAAGGGTAAAATGCCCAAAAGAGATGACCCTTCAGATATTTTACAAATGCAAAATGACCCTTCTAAAATTCCCCTTTGAAAATTTTACAAGGTTAATATGATCGAAGGAAATTGCCCTTCAGAGATTTTGCAAAGGTAAAATGACCCTTTTGAAAGTGCCTTTTGGAAATTTTGCAAGGGCAAGATACCTAAAGGAGATGACCCTTTGGATATTTTTCAAAGGCAAAATGACCCTTAGAACTTTTTGTATATACTTTGGCCAAAATAAATAAGTACTCACAATTTACCCAAAATAAAGGAAATAGCCCTTCATGCTTTTTATGTGGACAAAAAGCCTAAAAGAATATGGTCTTTAGATAATTTACATGAACACCTTTTCTAAAAGACTATAAGGGATTTTTACTAAGTAAAGACCAATTAACATAAGGAAACACCCAATGCAAAGTGCCCAAGGGAAATACACTAGGTAAAGACCAAGTTAAATCACCTAGCTTCTTAAACATGAACTTAACTTTTCAAAAGAACACTTTGAAATAATAATTCGGATAATGACTTAGACATTATATATAATATATGTATATATATATATATACACACATATTATATATATATGTATATATATATATATATATATGTATATATATATATATATATATGTATGTATGTATGTATACACACACACACACACACACACACACACATATGTATGTATGTATGTATGTAGCTTCAACCATTAATTATAAGATCTATCATGTAAGTTCACTTGACAAGGGCCCAATTGCTTAAGTTCAATTTTGGGCACTAATGCCATGTTTTCTTGCTTGATAAGATCTAATGACACATAATCTAGGTTGAAAATTCAAGCCATGACAAAAATATTAAAGCTCAATCATGTCCAAGAGATCAATGACATGTATTTTCTCGATTTCGATGGATTGAATGGTGTGTATAGAGTCAAAGTTTCAATGGATCCCAAATCAAATGTGGTGATGACATTCATCAAACTATGTTTGATAGAATAGTGAACATCTAATGGCATCCCACTCCTCAGATTAAGATCTAAAAATACCCATTCATTTGGATAAAGTAAATCCAATAGTGTGAGAGGGAAATTGACTTTTCAAAAATAAATTAGACCAAATAAGTTATCTATACATGGAGGATTCATGTTATCTTGATAGAGACTGACAATGCAAATTATAAAAAGCTCATGGGATTGCTAAGTGGCTTAACCTTAAGGATTAATACAGATAGGATCCAATCTCACTCGACCCCATAGATCTTGATATAATATAGTGTGTTTGATCAAATTAGATATAATGATAAGAGATCAAACTAGAAAAATAAGCACAGGGTCCTTTCTATTGAGATATAGACCTAGGATTAAACACTATACCATGTCTCTTATTATTTACAAGGTCACATTAATATTTTTTAAACCTAGGTCAAGACATTAGGTGAAAAGGATGTATTTGCATGGAAACTTTAATCTAAGAATTTGAATTAAGATTTACATGTTCCCCAATCCCTAACTTTAATATTTCCTATTATTTTTTGGAACTGATCTCACTTGGATTAATGGATGTATTTTTAGATGAACATGGTTTTACCCCTTCAAATGTTGTTAAAACTAGTTATTTATGTTACAGGATGAACATAATTAGGTTTTTATGCTTCAAATGATAGAATGAACCTTTTATTATCCTTTGGTATAAAATAAATTAGATCTATTTTAAACCATGATTAAAACCCCAGTCTAATGTTTTGGCCCAGGTCCCTTCTAATTAAATTCATATTTTGTGTGGGAATAATTATAAGTGCCATAGACTTAGCCTAATTTTTACCCAAAGGCTTAAGTCATGTTTTTCAACATGACCAAAATGTAGTTAAAAAATATTATGTTTGATCCCTTCGTATCCCATAAATGCATGGTCCCTTTTTACTATGTTCTAACTTAGCCTAAGGCCTTACCTTAAAGTTTCATCATATTTATTTATATAGTGAAACCTTAGGTTAAAACCTTATTCTTGGACATTTTATTATTTATAGGGTCCCCTTTTATTATTCTCTAAACCTAGCATAAAATCTTGATCCTAAGGTTCATGTTCATGTTTATTAACATAAATAAAAGACCTTAGTCTTAATATTTTATCCTAAGACCTATGCATTTACCCAAGCCTGACTTAAATAGTTTACATCTTCGTATGATCAATGACATGCATTTTCTTGGGCTCTAATCAAAATAAAAAATAAATGAATATATAAATAAGCCTAATAATTCTCCTAATAGTCTTATAAAATAGGAAAAGTAGATATTCTACTAACCATTCGAAAGATTGTAATATCATCATTGACTAACTTATTCTAACAACTAACCCATTTTTCTATGTGGTTATTTTATAAAATAACAAACCACTTATTTATTACAAATGTATGAATTAATAATCTAAAATTCTCCACCTTAATTCATCATAGATTGGAGAGTACAATAGAGAGAACTTTTGAATGCCTCAAACTTATCATGTGCAAGTGACTTTGTGAAGACATCTACACATTGATATTGAGTAGGGCAATAATGGATTTGGATATTGTGTTGTTGAATAATTTCATGTATGAAATGGACTTGAAATTCAATGTGCTTTGTGCATTCATGAAACACTAGATTTTCAAAAAGTTTAAGAACACCTTATATGTCATAGTTCAAAACTATTGGCTGAGTTTATGGAAATCCCAATCCTTCTAATATGAAACATAAACATATTACCTTATATACATATCCTCCTACAACATGATATTCTGCCTCAATAGAAGAATAAAAATAAAGTTCTACTTCTTGATACCCCATGAGATTGGACTAGATCCAGGAAATAATACAAACCCAAAAGTGGATTTCCTATCATCAATTGAACTTTCATGATCTGTGTCCATATATCCAGTTAAGAAGAACTTATCATTCTTCTTGTATGCTAAGCCATAATCCATTGTTCCTTGAAGATATCTCAATACCCACTTAGCTACTTTCTAGTGTATTATTATTGGCTCTTGCATGAACCATGAAAGATAGTTGATAGCATAGCTAATATCTAACCTAGTGTATGCAAGATAGATGAGACTCCAAATAAATTAGTGTTAAAGAGTAGCATCTATTGGTGATGATGGATCTAATAAGCTAGATAAGTAAAGTCTTGTCTCCATGGGTGTAGCCATTGGTTTGTAATCCATCATCCAAAACCTATTAAGTAATGTCTTGGTGTACTTCATCTGAGACATGAATCGAGGTTCCCTTTTTTCCATACTTCCAATCCAAGATAGTAGTGTAGTAGCCTGAGATATGTCATGTCAAACTATCAATTAAAGTCACTCTTTGTTGCATCAATTATCTTCACTAAATTACCAATGATTACTAGATCATTGACATAAATAAAAATAATAACAATCTCCCCTCCTTTATTTTTGAGGTATATAATGGGATCATATGGATTCCTCTAAAATCCATGATTCACAAGATGTTCATCAATTTTTATATACTAGGCTCTAGGAGCCTGTTTGATCCCATATAGAGATTTTATGATTTTGCACACTTTTTTATCTTTCCCTAATGTGGTATAACCCTATAGTTAAGTCATTTAGACCTCTTCCTATAGATATCCATTTAAGAAGTCACTTTTGACATCCATCTGATGAATGTTCCAACCAAACTATGCAACCATTATAAAGATCATTCTGATTGTCTTTATCTTAGTTGTAGGACCAAAAGTCTCTTCATAGTCTATACCTTATTTCTGAGCATAACCCTTTGATATGAGTCTTGACTCGTGCTTGTCTATACTTCCATATTCTTTTTATTTTTTCTTAAAGACCCATTTTCAACCAATAGGTTTCTTCCTTGCTAGAAGATCAACAAGCTGCCATGTGACATTGTTCATGAGAGACTAAAATTCTACATCCATGTTATCTTTCTAAGGTTTGGTTTCTAGGGATTCAAAAAATATAGAGGGCTCAAATGTTTGTGCAACTATTCTCATTAAGGCCAAATTTACCTCTTAATGAGCCATACTATAAGTCATCAGTCCTATAGGTGAAGTGTTTAGAGGTCTATCCAATTTTCCAACTTTAATTGTACTTGTATACCTTTTAGGCATACATTAAATAGTTGCAGGTGGTGTTAGATCTTCTAATTAAACTTCACTACTATTTTCATCTAGAAGTATTATAGGTCTAGTTATTGTATAATATGTGTGTGTGGAAGATGAACTGATTTCACCTTTTTCATCAAATACTACATCTTTGTTAATAAGAGTCTTCATAGTTTTTATATCAATGAGCTTATATGATTTTGACTCTTTATTGTATCCCACAAAATTCCATTCATTGGTTTTTTTATCCAATTCATTTATTTTCTTCTTTGGTATATGCATGTATTCTTTTCAACCAAAAAATTGAAGATGAGAGACTTTTCGCTTTTTTCTAGTCCATGATTCTTACCATGTTATTCCATCAATATTTTTGGTTGGTGACCTATTCAATAGGTACATAGTTTTTAAACATGATTATACCCAATATGAAATAGGTAGGTGTGCATCCTCAACCATGCTTTGAAACATCTCTATAATGATATAGTTACATCTTTTTACAACACCATTTTACTGTGGTGTGTAAGGAGTAGTGTATTAGTGATGTATTCCATGTGCTACAAAGTATGTAGTAAACTTTTCACTGGTGTATTCTTCCCCATAATTTAAGTAGAGGGCCTTGATTTTGCAACTAGTTTCATTTTCAATAGAGGCCTTGAATTCTTTAAAGGCTTGAAAATCATGATCTTTAGAGCTTAAAAATGAAACCCACATTTTTCAAGAATGATCATCAACAAAAAATTGAAAATACTTGTATCCTTTGTGTATAGTATTCATAGGTCTACATAGATTAGTGTGTACTGGATCAAGTGGATGCAAAGATTAATATTCAATTTTTACAAAAGGATCTCTATGTTGTTTACTAGATAAAAAACTAGGATAAATATTAGAAATTTGTTTGAGTGTGGGAAGACCTCTGACCATATTATGTTTGATTAATGCAAATAAATACCCATAACTCAAATGACCATATCTTTTGTGTCATAGATGATATTTGTCTATACTATTTACAATAAGTTCTTGATGATATTTATTTACAAAATCAAGCTAAAACATTTTGCCAATATTTGAAGCTTGTGTAATAGTTTTAGAGCCTCTTGACTTGTTCTTGATAAGGAAAAAACGTTTACTATCTTTTTGATCAATTTCAACTTTGAGATTGTGATCAAGAAGTAAATTGATAGACAAGTTCTTAGTTAGTCTTGGTACATACAGGACATCTATGATTATGGTAGTTATGTGACCAAGCTATAAATAAACATCACCTCTACCATAAATAGTGTATGATGAATCATCACCAAGTGAGATATTTACCTGAGATCCTTAATGGTGTAAAGTGGAAAACCATTATTTTTGTCCTATCATGTACTTTGTGGCACTAGAATCAACATATGAGATAGAATTTGAAGAACAAGTTTCCTCATGTGTTTGAGTGGTAAAGATGTGATCATATTCTAAAGAATGATAATCCTTGACAACATTCCCATGCTATTGTTTCTTATTCCAATTTTGTTTGGAATGGGGTTTTGACTTTGATGACTAAGGTGAATTCTATAACATGGATTTCTTATTAGATGATTCTTGTGTGAATGCATTATAATAGAAATGTTTAGGTCATGCCCTATCTTTCCATAAATAAGACAAACCTTATATGAATGAGGATTATTCCCCTATTGATTTTGATGTTTTTAATGCTTAGGATTCTATTTGGATCCCTTCATTAGTTTCTTACCTTTCTTAAAGTAGGCAAGTACATGTTCTTCATCAAATTCCTCTATAGTCTATATGACTTCCTCTTTTTTCAACATGTTAATCGAATTGACAAAGGTTGGTGTCTAACCCATTTTATTCAATGTGGTCATAAAGATTTTGTATAAAGGGGTTAGAGCTCTTATAACATGGAAACCAAATATTCATCTTTCATAAGGTCTCCTAATGTTTGAAGTGAAGACCACAAGGTTGAAACTCTATAAAGAAATGCCTCAAATTTTTCCTCTAATTTCAACTTGAGTGAATGGAGCTAGCTCTAGATATGAATAATTTGATTTCAATTCTTTTCTTCATATACTATTTGAATCTTATCCCAAACATCCTTAGCTATAGTGCCATTATGGATATGGGGTTGTACCTCATCTAAGACTCCAAACATCCTGAGCTTAGCCTTCTGATTGGATTTTTAAAATTTTGATGTTGATCAACATCAAAAGCATGTCAGGTCCATGTGCCATCAACTATGGTCCATATTTCCTCAAATTCCAAATTTGTTTTAACTTTGGTTTTTTAGGTGGCATAATTGTCACCTCGAAGAAGTTGTGTGTCTAGCATAATAAAATGTGGTCTATTTTTGGCCATGTGTATAAATCTGATCAAATTGAAAAAGGGTGATAGATTTGTTCCTTATCACTCTAGGTCTCAAGGTATCCCTTTTTTTATGCCATCAGTTTGGATACCAATCCTTTCTTTATATGTGCCCTTTTTGTATACCCGTCAGTACATGGAAGAAGCTCCCCCTTTCTATATACCCAGTGGTACATGAAAGAAGCATAAATGTATGTGAAAGAGATTGATACATGGTAATTAGATAGTAATAAAAAGGGTTCATCTAATCACTATCACCTTCTTAGATTAATTTATACATACATGTGTATAACTTTGCTAAATACTTAGAAATACCACTAACCAAGATTTACGTCGTTTAATTGAAACAAACAAGTAAATGGAGGAAACGCTATGAATATCTCTAAACCTTATCACTCCCTAATGATTTAAAGTGAATATTCCAAGACATAATTATGTTAGCCATGTTAGGATATATTTTAGTAGTTCAAATCATGATGGCATTACTTGTGAATGTGAACCAAAGGCATCATTTGGACCGAATACTATGAATGAGATTTTTACAACCTCATTGATTTTTTAAGGTAGGGATTTTTTTATTTTTTTATTATATTGAATTTTTACAATAAAATTCAATTTAAAAAATATAATAAATGGAAAAATAAATCCATTAGGAAAAAAATAAATAATCCCTCTTTGTAGTTTTACCTTTCACTAGTTATGGGAATTGAACCTTGTACCTAGTTTGACAAAAAAAATATTTAGCCACTTGAGCTATGGAGAATTTATAATTTTATGATAACTTGAGTTTAATTTAAATATTAAAAAAAAGTTATTAAAATTATAAAATAATACCTTATTTCAGCTCTCTATGCAACATACTGAGTTGGTAGGCAACATCACTCAATCAACAACTCTTTGTCTTGTGCAAAACACATGCAACTAGCTGATTTGAAATGTTCCAAAATATGGTATGACCTTGTGCAAAAACATAAATAAGAATAAAAGGAGGATTATCATGTATAAAATAGCCATATACAGTAGTTATATTTAATTTATCATGTCCATACTATTGGTTATGTGGAAAAATGTATTGTTGATCATTCACATTCTGATAAAATATGATTGTATCAACTTTAATTTCACCAAAAGGCTATATGAAAACCTTCCCACATGTGGGTGAAAAACATAAATTATTTATCTCTAATTCAAGATTCATGTGAAAAAATATAATCTAGTTTGGATAACCATACTAGAAAGTGTAAAATAGTGACTGCAGGTCCAATAGAAAACTTATACCTTTCTAGCTCCCAAAAGGCTATGTGGCCTACTGCACACTCATACATCCTAGATCAGAATCATTAAAAACTATTTCTAAAATATTTCATGAATTTTCCTGTCCAAAATTAATTTGTATGGCTTGATATGATCCCAAAAAAAAACATACAACATTGCTACAATTGTCAAGCAAATAAGAGTAGAACAATTCCAGTGGCCCAAAACCTTGTACAACCTACACAAAAATAAAATTTTCAAATTGTAGATTGATAAAAAAAACTAAAAGTAATACCTGATCAACTTCTCACATGCCTGTTAAGATTTTTATGGCCTTTATTGGAAGAAAAAATATGTCTTGGTGAGGGGATTGATGTCTCCAATTTGACAATTTCTCACTGATGCTCTAACTACAATCTAACTTGCATAATGATTAGTTTATTAGATATTTGGCTCTAATAATTTACCAATCTAATAATAAATCTGATAAAAATAATAATATATTATGTTAAGATAAGAAAAGAACAAATACATGAATGTATAAATAATCCTAATAATACTCATAATAGTCTTATAAACTAGGACAAGCAAATATTCTACTAACCATTCAAAATCTTCTAATATCATCATTAACTAACTTATTATAATAAATAACCTATTTTTATACATGGTTGTTTTATAAAATAATAAACCACTTATTTATTAAAAATATATGAATTAATAATCTAACATGGGCAAGATTAATTTGATGGAGTGTGGCCAGTCAAAATTTTAATGACACCCTCAACATGGTGAGAAGGTGACAAGTGTCATGATTGTAGCCAAGGGACAATGAACAACCAATGGAAGCCCACCCCTCAGATCAAGATTTGAATATGCACATTCATTTGACATGATATATCAAATAGTGTGAGACAAGGGTGGACTTTTCAATATAACTCCAAGTAAATATGAGATCACATGTGGCAAGAGTGTTAACTTCTAGAACTGATAGAATATAGATCCAAGAAGGCCCATATGACTACCAAGAGGAAAAAACCTAGGGATTAGTACACATTAAATCCCAATCATCTTTTAAATATTAATGATATGCATTGATTCTCACTTGTAAGATCCAATGGTGCAGGATTAAAGTAGGCTTTTCAATGAAGCTCAGAAGGCTCATGGGACTAGAAAGTGGTATGAACTCAGGGCTAAGTAAAAATATCATCCAATGGTGTTCAAATCTTGGGATCAAGATTGATGAACAATGTTGATCCATGAAAAATAATCTAATGGTGTGAGATAAAGATAAATTTTCAAAAGGCAATGGTCAATTTTTTAACATTAATGAGTTAAGTGCCATGAAAATGCCACATAGATGCCACAATGATGTTATGTAGGTATAAAGTGAAAAATCTAAATATCTTGTGGGATTATAAAGTTAAAGGTATAAATGATCCCAAAAAAATTCTAAGGCATGAAGCTCACTTAAGTGTAAATGGCCTCTACCATTAAAGTTATTAAAAAGCCCTATCATGTATAAAAAAAACCCTAACTTGACCCTATATTGATCATAAATTGAGCCCAATAAAGTGAATTGTCATTGAATAAAGTGAAATTTAATCCAAGATGAAGAGAAGTCCAATAGTGAGCAATTTTATCTATTTCAAACCATGGCCTCCTAAAAAGGCACTTCAAGGGGAGATATAGAGGGTAGGATTTTTAAGGACATGAAGTTTGATGTCATGGCTTTGAACACAAGAGACAACAATTAGTCCAAGCTATTTTGGATAGTTTAGGAGCTACCAACCATCATAAGAGAAGATGAGAAAAATGCATTAGTCAAGAGGAGGTATTACAACATGGTGGCTATTCAAATGATAGGTCTCCACTTCACTATAGCCAAACTAGAGGAAACTAAGTGTTCTCTAACTTCAGTGGCAATATTCCAATTAGCCAATTTAGGGTTAGGATTAGGATGATTATGAAATTAATGAATAGATTGTGTGGGAACCCTTCCACCACCTATGTTGACAAACTTTGGGTCCCTTTTGTGTATTTCATGGTTGAGAAAAATATCATTCCCCCTTTAGGAGAGATGATTAGAACTTTCTTGAGGAGGCAATTCTATGCAATCAAGAATAAAACCAACAATAATTTCTCTATGATGTCTTACCTTTTGGATGCCTTATTGGCCACTACTAAGATACCCACCCTCATAGAATAGTCACCTGATAGGAATCAAATAGTCTCCCAAAATTATTCAAAGTTGCATATTTTCAAATATAAAACCATATTCAATTCATCTATGATTATTTTTACCCATCCTTAGCTAAGGCCATTATATGGAGACAAATGATGAGGGTCAACCCTCTGATCAAAAAATATGTCGAATCCATTGGAGACATTTGGTTATATCTAGATTGCACTATAATTAGGATAGAAGAAACTTTGGAACAACTTCTCAAATTACCCATTCATGTGGCTAATAAATTGGTAGAACAAGAAGTGGTATGTCAACTATTCCATGACATAGATGGTCTATATAGATCTAATAAGAAATGCCCCTTCCATACCCTCCCAATAACCATTGTGAGGACAATATTCAAACAATGGGAGAATGTTGAAATAGCATCTAAATATAGAACCTCCTTTAGTATGCAATTTAATGAGCTGAGATAGTGGGATCCATCTGGAAAGATTTAAAAACACCTAAAGGTGAAAGGGATCAATATGACCTATGATCACTAACTTGGACCTTATGACCCAATATATACTAAGGATTCTTCATTCACTGAGGTCTTGAAAAGATTAAAAAATCACAACATCAATCTAGAGGATAGATTGTTGAGGGAAAAAAATCTAAGTGATGACATATAGAAGATAGGGCTGTGGAAATACCATTTACTAGGAGACTCATCTTATAGACCTCTTCCAACATAGCCACTAGTAATAGAGCCTAAGCAAGGCATAGGTTGCATAAAGGATAAAATAAATGATACTTAATGAGTTATCTTCATCCTCATACCAGCCTAAGGAACTAGGACCATAGGTTTAATTAATTGACATAATATCATTAGATCCTGAAGTGATAGTGGAAGATGCCCTGAAGGCATTAACTAGTGCCTATCAATATAATAAGGAAGAAGTACAGGTGGAATAACCTCAATCCCAAGCTGAGGAGGTAGATAAAGAAAAGGGGAAGTAATTATCTTTGGGTCTAGTTCTAATTAATATCCCAAAGAGGAAAGTTAAGCTGACTTTAGTTCTAGCAAAGAACAAGAGGCCCAAGTTGAACTTCACTCACCCTTTGAGTGAGGTCAACATTTTTAGCGAGGAGAACACTATCCAAATTATAATTAACCTTGAATGGTTTTTATATGATAAGTTTCAAAAGGGTCCTATTCTACATCATCCATGGGTCATTACTAAATTAGTCAACATCATTGTCCATGATGAACTCAAGCCATGGATAGTTTCTCTACAAAAGGAAGAACAAAAGATGTCAGCTCTAGGGGATCCAAGCGAAACATGAATGGAAACCACAACCCCAAGGATAAAAAAATCCTTAATTGGTGTCAAATTTGACCCAATAATGGCTAGAAAATAGAGGGTGATTGAGAAGAAAGCCATGGTCATAGGAGAAAGTTCACTTTCTATAAAGATGAAATATTCCTTGCACTAACTCCTATTGAAGGACAAAGTCTAGGTGAAAACCCCATCTTTGAGGAGAATGTGCATGAATTATCCCAATCTCAATCATCAAAATTACAAGCTACCATCAAGGGTATGCAACAACAAAGAGAGAATCTACAAAGGTAAAAGGAAAATTTAGAGATCCAATCCATATTGTTAATTCCTAATGCTATGATTAATATGTTTGAAGCATCCTTATATGACATGTTTAACTCTATAAATTTAATAAGGTCTAGACAAAATTTATTTGTTTAACAAGATGTAATAACTAAGAACTTAGTCACCCATTAGTAGAATTAAAAGGACAAAATGAAGGAATTGATCAACATCTTGGTGAAAGATCAAATCCCCAGTTTCAAACCCATCAGCCTATCTCATTTGAACACAACCATAAGACTACGTATGGAAAAGATTAGGAGCTTCAACACATGGTCTAATTTTTTTGAAAGACTCCTTAAGGATGACAAGGAGATGATAGACAAGATGGAACATTTCCTTGGAACCATGATCCTCAAACCAACTACACTCAGCTCCATGGGCCTCATCATAGATGGAGAATTGAAGCATAGAACCACCCTAGTCATGTAAAAGATGAAGATAAAAATATAAGGCAAATATGGATTAGACAAAAGAATGGTCATGGATATGATCCTAATTATAGAGGAAATGATTGTTGAAGTTAGGAGCATTAAAGAGGCCTCAAGAAAAAATGATAGGGACTTTGGAGACCTCATTGATTAGGAGGATGAGTGCTTCATGGAACCTATTGCTAATTTGAAGTTGATTGATGAAAAATACTAGAGTAATGAAGTTATTACAATAGTAATAGGGGATTTCATTAGCACAAAGTCCCTAAAGTCAAGTAAGTTGACTTAAGATATTATGTTCTAAAGTAGCATTGTAATATTTGATTTTATAAATGCATGTGTAAACTATAAATACATTGCCTATAGGTCAGTCCATAGGGGAAAATCTAGTGTTTTCTAGAACTTTGTAAAAGGACAGTTGTCCTTGACACCTATATTTTTATAATTGGATATGAATAGCTGATATACTACCTTGGCATTCTATAAAAGGATTTTTACCATTTGTAAAAGAGGAGGAAGTTTTTTAGCTACAAACTTGTGTAAAATTTTAATCAATTAATGCAAATGAGGATTTTTGCAAAGATTCTCCATATTTGTTTATGTGATTTATTATTATGTTTTCTCTCTCACTTGCTTGTTCTTATTTCTAGATTTGAATGTTTCTTATGAATTATTAGTGTTCATATTTTAATTATAGATTTGTTAACTTGTGCCAATACTAAGTTGATTGAAATTTCTTAGGTTCATTTCATTTCCTTTAAACCTTTTGCATTTGGGCTAATGTTGTTTGTTTGCAGGGTAAATATTTAAAGTGAATCTAGTTCTTATTTGCAATTTTATCATTCTTTAGATTTTTGTCTAATGTGTGATAAGATTTGAGATCATGTTATTTCATGCTACACATTGTTTAAGTGCATGCTTGGATGATATTTTAACTATTTAATGATGTTTGGGATGAAGATCAACAACTCTTTTTAACCCTACCCTTCCTTTTGTTCCTTTTTTAACTAGACCACTCTAGCTTAATTTCCATTGTAAATATTCATTTTATATAAGTATTTAGATTAGAAGTTGATCATAATTCACTAATATTATATTAGATTAATTCACTCTTTGAAAAAATAGTTAGGTGGACATGGTGGCTCCCAACCACAAAACTTAATAAATATTTTGAAACAGTCCACTTGCTTTGCCTCTATTCCATTGATAGATAACATGATTATCACAACCTACAACTCATGTGCTGAATTCTTTAAATTATAAAATGATAAGTTTTCTTTAAACACTCTAATCACCTATGATACACCTTAAGTCATCAACAGGTAGATCTTTGTTGGTGCTAAAAGGAGGGTTACATTATATCTTTGTAGATTTAAAGTATATTTGATCATTTTTGTGAACTATGTTCAAATATTGGTGCAACTTTTAAATAAATGTGTCAGTTTTTGTTGAAAGGTGTATAGATCATTAATATTTATGGTCTTTCACCCATAATTTTGTTTTCTTTAGACAAATATCAATGTTCTTTGAACTTATAAAGATTGCTTAAACTTTGTCAATTCAACAAGTTTGAGGTTAGTAATAGTTGTTTTGATAAAAGATTCCTAGATATTTTGCTAATTTGAGTTTAATTGAGATTTAAAATATAAATATAAATAATACTTACATGTTTGGACACATCTTTGAGCTAACTTAGTTAAAGATTGTTTTTCTTTGTCATCTTTTATATAAATCTTTGTAAATTTTCTTAATGTACAAGTCTAATAATTATTTCCCATAAATATAAGACTAGTGCATTGTATTTAAAACAAGATTCAAATCCCATAAGTTGAATTACCAAGAATCAAGCCAAGGTCATGTTTAGAGGCTAGATAACCTCTACTTTCATTAGAAGTTCATAGGAGAACTAGGTGTGATAAAGGTAAGTTCAAAACTTAAAATTATTTTCCAACTTCACCAATCCAGAGTGTTCTTATGTTTGACCCCTATCAAGGTATGACTTGGCTAGGTGGTTCTTTGATAAATATGCCAAGTGTGGTACATGACCTTTCTCATAATCCTAAAAATTATTTGCCAATATTTAGTCCTAGTGTCATTGTAACCATAGAGGAACATATTAAATAATTTAAATATGTTTTGAGATTGTTAAATGTCACTCATGAAGATGTAGCATGTAGACTATTTCCTTTCACTTTTAAAGAGGATGCATATGAATGGTTTATAAATCTCCCTAAAACTTACATTACTAGTTGGGTTGATTTTAACATTGACCAGTTTGGTAAAATCATTAGTCCTTATGTCTTGTACCAATAATTCACCAGGGTGAAAAAGGATGCAAATGAGCCCATAAGAGATTTTAATGCTAGGTTCTAAAAAAAATTAGTAGTACTATAACTCCTTATAGACCTAATGAGGATTTATCATTGGAAATCTATAAATATTCCTTATATCTTATTACTTTGGTATTTATAAAGAGAGTTGTTGGGTCTATGAACACATTAGCTTTAGCTCATGTCAAGGCTATGATTATGAATGACCAAATGAAACCCCAAGGATAATTTGCATACTCCATTCCTAATTAAAATCCACATGTATCCATTTTAAATGTTTTTACCAATGCTAACCAAAATTTATAATCCCTAAACCAACTCCCAGTCTTGAACCAACTACCTTTGATACATGCTCATCCTACTCAAAACCTGGGATTCCTAAACAATGATACCCATGGATCTCATCCATAGGATCAAAAAGATTTAATCCCTAAAACTAATGGTATTACCAAGTTAATAATTTTAAGGCCCCAAATAATGAGATTGACCTTATCCTCAAGATGGTTCAAAAGTTTAGCACTGACTTCCTTAAGTTACAAAATCAAGTAATCAATACTAGAGAGAGCTTTGGTAGGAATTATTCTTTTCAAAGGTTTAGTATGCCCACTAAGAAAATTTATAATGATATCTACCACAAAAAAAGAACAATGAACCATCTAATAGCAAAAATTGTACCTGATATAAGTTTTAATGATGTTTATTTACCTAACTATTGTAGAGTTCATTTTAATTTTAAACATGAGGAAATAAATTGTGTTAAATTTTGTAATGCATTTGAATCCTTCCAAGAAGAATTAGATACTTTTGAATTTGTCCATAATAAGGATTATGATGTAGGTACATCTGGTTCCTCAAGGTCATCCATGTTTACTGAGTCAACCCTCATGGTGGAGACATTTAAAGTTCCCTTTTCAGGAGGATAATGAGGCTAAGTATATTCCTAAATATATTCATGATTTTTCTCAAATTTTAAAGAAGACTTTTCTTCTAAGAAATAGGGATCAGAACAAACCATTAACCACTTCAACTCCTCCAAATAACTTTGAGACTCCTCTTGATACTACCTCAGATAATAATCCAAATCCTCTTAAGGGAAGTACTTTTAAACCCAGTGATGATGCATATAATTCTTCCAATAGGACTAGGATAACATTAACTTGCATTATTTGATATGGATTATAGAATAGAGAGATCTATTGTTGGAATCTTTGTCCAAAAAGCTTGGTAGGTCTCAAAAAACTACACATGATAATGTTTTAATACACAAAAGTAAGGCAAATGTTCCTCCTTTCTTACTTATAGTTAGTATCTTTGGTAAAAATTCTCATAATTGTTTGTTAGATTCTAGGGCATCTACAATATTATGCCTAAGGGTATTTGTGAATAATTAGGTTTGACTCCCATTAAATATGATAGAGTTGTAACTCAAATAGATAAGCCAAGATTCAATGTGATTTTGGGATTACTTAATGTTCACATGTAAATTGCCTAAAATCCAAAGATCTAATATTTCATTGCTATCCAAGTTATGGACATCCCTAATGCTTATAGGATGCTATTGAGCAAAGACTATACTAGAATATTAAATGGTTATATGTAAATAGATTGTTCGCATATGTGGTTTCCTTGGAAGGGAGTCCCTAACCAAATCAAGATAGAAAAAGGAGCCTAAAATGAAGCATATGATCACTAAGTACAATGCAATCAATGAGAGGATCAACATGTTTAACTCAGACCTTGGTGTTTACACTATTGACACCACAAAGGTATGTAACTCTAAAACTTCTCATGGTTTGCCTAGATTATGGAAACTTTATTTTGATGATATTATATGCAAATCAGGTTCTAGAGTAGGAGTGGTGTTAATCAATCCCATTGGGAAATAATATAATGCCTCTTACAAACTCCAATTCTCACACATAATTTGGCTGAGTATGAAGCACTAACTCTTAGATTATAATTTTCAATGAAGTATGAGGCTAAGGAACTATTAGTTTTTAGTGATTATAAACTAGTGGTCAATCAAGTCAAGAGCAAATATCAATGAGAATTATCCTATCTCAATAAATATAAATTTAGAGTATGGGACTTAATTGAATGTTTAGATGTTTTTAACATTATGTTAATCCCAACGTAAGAAAACCAAAATGATGATGAACTTGCTTTAGCTACAACCATGTTTATGGCCAACCAAAGTTCCAAGTTAAAAAACCTTATAATTGAGTTAATATCATGTCCCTCAATACCAGATAATGTCAAACACTTGTAGGTATTCAATGATGATCATAGATTTCTTAACTAGTTCAAGAATGTTTGAGGGTCACACTATTGATGAAACCAATCTCCTTGATGATGAGAAAATTGAAATAAAACTTGATGACAAGGTCATTAAGTTGAATAAAAATAAGATCCCAAAAGGCATGATAGCCTTAAAGATACTCTTTGATTTTGGTAAACTAGTTGAGGATACCAAGACTCCCAAAGTAAGTGGGAAGGATTACAATGAAATTGATCTTGGATTTAAAATTCAACCTCAACTAGATAATATTGGTATATCCTATACATATATTAATTCCAAAAAAATGAAATAAATTCTGACCAAAGATAAGGATATCATAGCATGGCCCTATGATGACTTAAACATATTTACTCCAAAGGTCATAACTCACACCATACCTTTAAAAGAAAACTGTAAACCTTTCAAATAAAAGAAAAGATCTATCAAACCAATATTAGAACTAGTAATATATAGAGAGGTCAAGAATATCCTAGATTCTAAGATTTTATTTCCCATTACACATTTCACTTGGGTTGATAATTTAGTCGCAGTCCAAAAAAAATGATGAAATCAGACTATGCATTGATTTTAGAAACGTAAATAGATCATTTGAGAGATATTATTACCCCCTACATTCCCTTGACCAAGTAATACAAATTATTTTTGGCTAAACCATGATGTTATTTCTTGATTTTTTTAGTGTATAACCATGTTTTGTGAATTAAGAAGATAAGATGAAAACTACTTTTACTACCAAGTGGGGCATGTTGGCCTACAAAAAATGACATTTGGATGGATAAATGCAAGTGTAACCTTACAAAGGGATAAGAATTATGTTTTCCAAGGTATTGTAGGTAAGTGAATTATTATATACATGGATGATCTAACTATCTTTTCTAAGAACATGGAGGATCATATTATGCACATATAACAGGTATTTGAAATATGTAGGAGGTATGCGATTTCTCTCAACCCAAAGGAAAGTATATTCTACATTACTAAGGGAAAACTAGTAGGACATGTTATCAATAATGATGGAATATATATATATATATATATATATATATATATATATATATATATATATATATATATATATATATATATATATATATATATATATATATATATATATATATATACCCTAAAAGAGTAAATTCAATATCTAATATAGAGCCCCGTAATAGTATGAAGGAATTGAAGTCATTATTTGGTAAAATAAATTTTGTAAGAAAGTTTATTTTTGGTTTTGTAGAAATAGTGAAACCTTTGAATCACATGTTAAAGAAAGAGGATAAAATAAATTATAATGAAGAGACAAAGATGGATTTCAATGACATCAAGGAAGAAATTGGATAAGCCCCTATACTAATAAGTCCAGACTTCACCAAGGATTTTTATCTTTAATCCTTTTCTTTAGATTAAATAATAGCTATAGTTTTAAATCAAAAAATGGATGGATGTGACCATCAAATAGATTTAATGAGAACTAACATTAAAAATTTTGAGTTAAAATACTCTATAATTGACAAGAAAACATGTGATCTTTTCAAGGTAGTAAAAAACTTCAAGCATTATATCCTCAAGAATAAGGTGTATTCCATTCTACCAGACCCTGTCACCAAGCTCATGCTAAGTCAAAATGAACTAAGAGAAAGGAGAGGTAAGTGGATGTTTGTACTCTAAGAGTATGATATTGAGATGAATACTACCAAATTCTTAATGTGTCATTATTTGATTCAATTGATTTCCAATACTAACCCCAAGCTAAGTGTTATGCAAGTAGAGCGACAAAGTTTCAGACCTAATGATTAATATGATCCCATTGTCCACTTATTAATCAAGGGTTACTATCCTATAAGGTTAAGTAAAAAAAAAAGAGATATTTAAGGCTAAAGGTAGCTCATTTTATAATAAAATATGGATTAATATATAGGAAAAACTTTGAGGTAATTTACTTGAAATGTGTCTCTAAAGAAGAAGCAGCTAAGATCATGAGCACTTTTCATGAGAAGATAGGAAGTGGACATCCATCTGGAAGAACCATAGCCCAAAAAATCCTTAGAGTTATTTACTACTATCCCACCATCTTCAAATATTCTCACAAGAATGTGAAATAATGCCACTCATGCCAAGTCTTTAACACCAAAGAGCCTAAGGTAGACATGCCATGAAGACCAGTAATGGTTGATAAACCTTTTGCTCAATGGGGCCTAGATTTTTGGGGGTCATAAAACCCAATTCCTATGATGGTAACAAGTACATTCTAATTACTACTAAATACTACACTAGATATAATGATCTAGTGGTAAATAAATAATGCAGGACTAAAGAAGTGATCAATTTTTTATAAGAAAATATATACACCAAATTTTAGACACCTTTATCTTTGGTCTGTGAAAATGGATTTATTTTTATATCCAAAGAGTTGACATAATCGGTATATGATAATAACATCATTATAAAGTTATCATCCAACCATTATCCTCAAGGTAATGGAGTATCTAAATCAACAAACAAGAACTTGATGAAGCCAATAAATAAGACTATAGTAGACAAGCCTAGAACATGGCATAAAATACTCAAGTATGCCCTATGGGTAGATAGAACAAGAGTCAAGAAGGATATCAAAGCATCACCCTTATTACTAGTATATGTATAAGAACTCATCTTCCTTATTACCCTTAAGCTATAAACATATAGATTCATGCAATAGTATATAGAGGAGGATTATGAAATTACAAATTTAAGGCTGTTAGAGTTATTTAGATGGAAAATGCTAGAGAAGAGGATTTTGTTAATTTTAGAAGACACCAAACCACATTCGAGAGTTATTTTATAAATGATCATAAATAAATGTGTTCAATCAAGGAGACTTAGTTATTTCTAGAGATAAGGAATCTAAGCCTAAACGTAAACATGGGAAGTTCACACCTTTGTGGATTGGTCCCTACCAGAGAGCTGAGATACTTGGAGACAACACACTTAAGATGAAAGACCTATAGGGAGAAAATTTCACATTGCCCACCAATGGGAAATACCTCAAGCACTACTTATTTATTGTCCCACCTAGAGTATTCATGGAATGACTGTAAGACTAGCTAGAATTAATGTAGGTAGGCTAAATTAGTTTCTATTTTTTCTTTCTTTTCTATCCCTTATTTATACATAAGTTTATATATGTTTACTTTTCCTTTGATTTTTTCTTTATTTATTTCCATTTGTGTGTGTGCTTTCCCTACTCTATTCCATGTGTTAATAAGTCATTTTAGACAATGTTCAGCTTTAAGTTCACATAATTACTCAGGAACTCTATAGTTAAAAAATGCATGTATGAATCTTATGCGTATGCTAACCATGGATTTGAATTAAGAGCTTGATGTTATATTTTATAGAAACTAGTAAGGACTAATGGATATGTTAGCTATTTAATGAGGTTTTAAACCTTGTTTTGATCTAAGCTTGGTTTTAATAAGGATTGCACATATGGGATTAAATATTAAATTATTAGGACACAATTATGCTTGAACTTAACAAACATCCTTGTTGAGGATAAAGGTTGAAACCATAAGTGATTGTCTAAAGATAAAACATTTGACCAAATCCCTAAACCTAGCTAATCTAGTTCCTAACCTTTGATAGAAATCCAAAATGATCTATAAATAAATAAAAACAAAAACTTATTCAAAAATCAAAATATTTCCAAGAAAAGGTGATTTTGGTAATCTCTATTAGGGCTATGGACACCTGGATGAAAGCGGATCAAGACCTTGAGTGGAGGTAAAGGCATCTCTATTAGGGATATGGATGCATGGCTAGTAGCAGAGAAATGCCCAAGCTTTTCTTGAGTTAAATCATGGTTCTTAATAGATATATAAACATGTCATAAGTTAATGTTAATGATTTAAGGCATAAAATCTAGAATTTATTCCCTAAATCCCATAGAAAATGGTAAGTGGAATCAAAGTACATACATAGTATGATTAGGTTTTGATGATTAATCCTAATTTTGTAGGTGTAAAACTTGTTTTAACCATGAACTAATCTTGATAATTGTAATAATAATATGGAATAGGTAATCTAATTATCTATTTCAACTAGAGTCTATGAATTCTAACATATTGCTATGTTTGCCCTAAAAGTCAACATTTATTAAGGTCAACACAGCCCCATTTTTTTAAAAAAGGACCCTTGTGTTAAAATATTCAAATTTATAACTTAAAATTGAAAATTCACTTTATTAGAGTGTCACTATCAAGTTTACAAATTATTTGTATTTGAAGACAATCCACATTGTGATTTGGGTGGATTATTCATTCATGGCTCTAATTTAACAATGTATCTTCTTATTTTAGGTTACAGATTTAATGGAGTTCATTTAGAACAGACAATATCTAGGCTTCATAATTTTATGGTTTTATCTCAATTTGATCTTTTACTATCATTTAGTCTACCAAAAGCCAAATTGAATGCATTTTGATCATCTTGAAACCCTTGCTCAAAACACCTTAGCATAGGTTCCTTTGGACCAAATTCAAAATTAGAAATAATATTTTATGTGGGAGCACTTTAAATATGTTACGGACTTAATTTAATTTTTATCTTGAGTCTTAGTCATGTTTTTAAACATAACCAAGCCTTAGCCTAAAAATTCTATGTTGGGTCTCTTTACATCCTAAACCCTTTTGTTCCCTTTTATCTTATTATGATTTAACTTTATTATTTGTGGGGTCATTTTATTATGTTTAAACTTATATCAATACTTTACCTAAATCTTTAATTCATATTTACTAATACTAATAAATCCTTGGTCTAAAACCTTAGTTTGAGTTATATATATCCTTGAACCTGACTTAACATTATGTTCATCCACAACATCAATGACCCAGGTTTGGTCAAATGAAAAGATCCAACTATGCATAATCAAGGTTGAAAATTCAAGTGATGACAAAAAATATTAATACCAAGCATATACCCAAGATCAAGGACCCACATTTTCTCAATTGAGATAGATTTAATGGTGCATATCGAGTCAAGATTTTAATGGATCCCAAAGCCAATGTAGCAATGATACACATCATAACCATGTTTGATAGAGTAGTAAAGAGTCAATTGTGGCCCACCCATTAGATCAAGATCTGATAATATGAGTTCATCTAAATAAAGTAAATATAATAGTGTAAGAGGGAAATTAAATTTTCAAAAAGAAGTCAGACCAGATAAGTTGCCACTATGTGGCACAAGCACACTAGCCTGATAGAGACTAATAATGTAAAGTACAAAAACCTTATGGGATTTCCAAATGGCTCAACCTCAAGGCTTAATGTAGATAGGATCCAATCTCACTTGATCTTATGGATCTTAATCTAATGGATCATGTTTGATCAAAAAGGATCTAACGGTGTGAGATCAAACAAGGAAACTAAGCATAGGGACCTTTTTATTAAGACATAGACCTAGGTTTTAACATTATACCATGTCTCTTATTATTCACAAGCTCACTTTAATATGTTTTATGCCTAGATCAATACCTTAGATCAAAAGGCTTTATTTGCATGGAAATTTTAATCTAAGACTTTGAATTAAGCTTTACATGTTACCTGAGCCCTAAATTCAATATTTCCTATTATTTGTAGGAACCAATATTTCTTGGATTAATCGATGTATTTTTAGATGATCATGATTTTATCCTTTCTAGTATTGCTAAAATAGGTTGATTGTGTTACATGATCAATATAATCTTTTTTAGGAATGAACATGTTTAGGGTTTGGTGCTTCAAATGATATAAAGGACCTTTTATTAGCCTTTAGTCTAAAATTAATTAGATCTATTTTAAACCATGTTTAAAACCCTAATCTAATGTTTTAACCTAAGTCCCTTCTAATTAAATTCAGATTTTACATAAGAAAAATTATAAGTGCCATTGATTCAACTTAATTTTTACCCTAAGGCTTAAGTCATGTTTTTCAACATGACCAAACCTTAGTCTAAAAAATCTTATGCTTGGTCTCTTTGTATCCCATAAATTCATGGTCCCTTTTTACTATGTTCTAATTTAGCTCGATGCCTTAACCTAAAGATTGACCATATTTATTTATACAACGAAACCTTAGTTTAAAACCTTATGCTTGGACCTTTTATTATTCACAAGGTCCCCTTTTATTATGCTCTAAACTTAGCATAAAATATTTATCCTAAGGTTCATGTTCATGTTTATTAACATAAATAAAATACCTTAGTATTAATAATTTATACTAAGACCTATTCATTTACCTGAGCCCAACTTAAATAGTTTACATATTCGTAGGATTAATGGCACACATTTTCTTGGGTAAGATTGATCTGATGGAGTGTGACTAGTAAAAATTTCAATGATGCCCCTAAGATGATGAGAAGGTGACAAGTTTCATAGTTGTAACTAAGAAAAAATGAACAACTAATGGTGGCCCACCCCTCAGATTGAGATTTGATGATACACATTCACTTGATGAGATGGATCAAATGGTGTGAGATGAGGGTGGAATTTTCAATGGAGCTTCAAGAAAACACAAAACTATCACATGGTGATAGCACATTAACTATAAGAACTCATAGAATATAGAGATCAGAAGGCTCATAAAACTACCAAGTGGCACAAACTTAGGTCTTAGTACACATTAAATCCAAACATATTTTAAAGATCAATGGTATGCATTTATTCATACCCATAGGATCCAATAGTGTGAAATTAATGTAGGCTTTTCAAAAAATCTTGGAAGGCTTGCAAGAATACCAAGTGGCACAACCTTAGAGCCAAGTATAAATAGAAGCCAATGAATTTATCTCTCAAGATTGAGATAGATAAACATCATTTATCCATGTAAAATAATTTGATGGTCCAAGATAAAAATATATTTCCAAAAGACAACAGTTAGTTTTTGAACATTAATGAGCTAAGTGGCATGAAAATGCCACATAGATGCCACGGTGACACCACATAGGTAAAAAGCAATAAATATAAAGATCTTATGGGATCAAAAAGGTGAAGGTATAAATATATGATCAAAATGAAAATCCAAGGCATGAAGCTCACTTAATTATAAATAGCCTCTACCATTAAAGCTATAGAAAAGCCTTAATATGTATAAAACCCCTAATTCAACCATGTATTGATCATAAATCAATCTCAATAAAGTGAATTGTCATAAAAACAAGTGAAATTTAATCTAAAGTTGAAGAGCATTCTAATAGTGAGAAATTTGATCTATTTCATACCATGGCAGGCCAATAAAGCACTTTAAGGGGAGATACAAATCTCTTTTTGACCTCAGATGTAGAGGGTAAGATTTTTAAGGACATGGAGTTTGATGCCATGGCTTTGAACATGGGAGATAATAATTGGTTCAATATTTTATAGAAAATTAAAGAACTACCAGCCATCATAATAAAATATGAGAGGAATGCATCAGTTAAGAGGAGGTATTACAACATCATGGCTATTTAGGTGATAGGTCTATACCTTATCGCAACCAAGCCAAAGGACACCAAGTGATCTCTAACTTCAGTGGTAACATTCTAATCAACCAAATTAGGGCCAAGATTATGATAATTATGACATTAATGAACAAATTGTGTGGGAACCCCTCCACCACCTATGTTGACAAACTTAGGTCCCTTTTGTGTACTTCATGGTTGAGAAATAACTCACTCCCATTTTAGGAGAGATGATTAACACTTACGTGTGGAGGTAATTATTTACGATCAAGAAGAAAACCAAAAACAATTTCTATATGATGTCTTACCTTTTGGATTCCTTGTTGGCAACTACTAAGATCCCCACCCTCAGAGAACAGTCACCTAATGGGAAGCAAACAATCTCCCAGTATTATTCAAAGTTGCATATTTTCAAATATAGAGACCATATTCAATTCATCTATGATTATTTTTACCCAGATTTAGCTGAGGCCATTATATGGAGACAAATGATTAGGGTTAACCCTTTGATCAAGAAATATGTTAAATCAATTAGATAAATTTTGTTATATCTGGATTCAACTATAATTAAGATAGAAGTAACACTAGACTAACCTATCAGATTGCCCATTCATATGCTTAATAAATTGGTAGAATAAGAAGTGGCATATAAATTATTCCATGGCATATATGGTCAATGCAAATCTAAGAATAAAGGCCCCTTCATTACCCTCCTAATAACCATTGGGATGACCATATTCAAAAAATTGGATAATTTCAAGGCATCCTCCAAACATAGAACCTCCTTTTGTATGTAAGTTGATTAGTTGAGATAGTGGGATCCATCTGCAAAGATTAAAAAAATGTAAAGGCCAAAGGGATCAATATGACCTATGAGCACTATCCTAAACCTTATGACCCAATGTATACCAAGGATTATTCATTCATTGAGGTCTTAGAAAGATTAAAAAATCACAACATCAAGTTAAAGGCTAGATTATTGAGGGATAAAAATCTAAGTGATGACATATGGTAGCTAAAATTGAGGCAATATCATTCACTAGGTGGCCCATCTTTGGGACCTCCTCTAAAACAACCACCAATAGTAGAGCCTAATCTCAAGACATAGGTTACATAAATGATAGAGGAAAGGACACCTTATGAGGTAGCATCATCCTCAACCTAACTTGAGGAATGAGGACCATAGGTTAAGCAATTGACATAATAACATTAGATCCTAAAGAAATAGTGGAAGATGCCTTGAAGGGACTAGATAGTGCCTATCAATCTAATGAGGAATAAGTATATGTGGAATAACATCAATCTAAAACTAAGGAGGTAGAGAAGGAAAACGGTAAGGAATTGGCTTTGGGTCTAGTTTTAGTAAATATCACAAAGAGGAAAGTTGAGCTGATTTTAGTTTCCGCAAAGAGCAAGAGGCCCAAGTTGACCTTCACTCACCCTTTGAGTGAGGTTAAAATTTTTAGCAAGGAAAACCCTATCCAAGGTCTAATTATCCTTGAATCATTTGTATATATGGAAATCTATAAAAGTTTCCTACTCTACATCATCTAAGGGCCATTATTAAATTATTCAACATCACTATCAATGATGAACTCAAGCCATAAATAGTTTCTCTATAGAAGGAAGAAAAATGAAAGATGTCAGATCTAGGGGAGATAAGAAAAACATAGATGGAAACCCTAGCCCTAAGAATCATAGAATCCTTATTTGGTGCCAAATTTGACCCAAGAACTACTGGCCTAACTCTTATTAAAGTGTAAAGGCCAGGTGAAAACCTCATCTTTAAGGAGAATGTGACTGAATTGGCCCAGGATCAATTGACATAATTACAAGCTACCATTAAGGGCATGCAATAATAAATAAAAAAACTATACAAATGTAAAAGGAAATTTAGAGAGCCAAGCCATGTTATCAGTTCCTGATGTTATGATTAATATGTTTAAAGTATCCTTCTATGATATTTTTAATTATCTAAAGTTAATAACATCCAAATAGAATGTATTCGGTTAATAGGATGTAGTATCCAAGAACTTAGTCACCCATTAGTAGAATTCAAGGGACAAAATGAAGGAATTGATCAACATCTTGGTGGAAGACCAAATCCCCAATTTCAAAAGCATCAACCTAGCTCATTTGAACATAGTAATAGAATTACTTTCAGATAAGATCAAGAGCTTGAACACATGGCCTAAAATTTTGGAAAATATCCTTAAGGATGACAAGTAGCTACTAGACATGATGGACCATTTACTTAGAACCATGATCCTCAAACCAACTACATTCAGCTCCATGGGCCTCATCACAAATGAAGAATTCAAGCACATAACCACTCTGGTCATGTAAAATGTGAAGAGAAAAAGCCAAGACAAATTTGGAGTAGACAACAACAAGGTCATGGATATGATCTTAGCAATAGAGTAAAATATTACTAAAGCTAAGATAATTAAAGAGGCCTTGTTAAAAAATGAAGGGACTTTTAGGACCTAATTGATCATGAGGATGATCTCTTCATGCAACCTATTTCTAATTTAAAGATGATAGATGAACAATACTAGAGAGTAATGAAGATACTAAAATAACAATCGGGGACTTCATTAGCACAAAGTCCCCAAAGTCAATCAAGTTTACTTTAGATATTATGTTTTATAAAAGCATTTTAATATTTGAAAATAGAATATTATTTTATAAAGGCATGTGAAACTTATAAAGCACATTGCCTATAAGTCACTCCATAGGGAAAAATCTAGTGTATTATATAACATTGTAAAATGGTAGCTGTCTTTGACACCTGTACTTTTGTAATTGGATATGACTAACCAGTATAGTGCTTTGACATTTTATAAAATGAGGGTTACCATTTGTAAAAGAGGAGAGATTTTTTGAGCCAAAAACTTGTGTAAACGTTTAAGAAATTAATGCAAGTGAGGAATCCTATAAATATTGTCCATATTAATTTGTGTTATTTATTATTATGGTTTCTATCTCACTTGCTTGTTCTTATTTCTATATTTGAATGGTTCTTATGAATTCCTAGTGTGTATATTTTAATTATAGAGTTGTGAAATTATGTCAATGTTATGTTGATTTAAATATCTAAGGTTTATTTCATTTCTATTACTCCTCTTGCATTTGGGCTAATGATGTTTTGTTGTAGGATAAATCTTTAAAGTGAAATTAATTCTTATTTAAAATTTTATCATTCCTTAGATGTTTGACTGATGTGTGATAAGAATTTATCTCATGTTATTTCATGTTACACATTGGTTAAGTGCATTCTTGGATTATATTTGAATATTGTCATGATGTTTTGGATGAAGATTAACAACTCTTTTTTGCCCTTCCCTTCCTTTTTCTCTTTTTTAAACGAAATCACTATAGCTTAATTTCTATTGTGAATATTCATTTTAGATTGGTATTTATATTAGAAATGGATCATAATTAACTATTATTATCTCATATTACTTCACTCTTTGGAAAGATATCTAGGTAGCCATGGTGGCTTCCAACTACCAAAATTTATAAATATCATGAAACAGTCCATTAATTTTAACTCTATTCTATTAATAGATAACAAGATTATCCCCTATAACTCATGCATTTAATTCTTTGAATTCTAAAATGAGAAGTTTTATTTGAACACTCTGAGCACCTATGATACACATTAAGGTATCAACAAGATGATTCCTTGAATATCAAACATTTGACCAAATCTTAAAACCTACCTAATCTAGTTCTGAACCTTTTTATAAATTCATAATATCTAAAAATACAAAACTAAGAGCTTTATTATAAAAAATTAAAAGGATTTCTAAGTAGAGGCAATTCTAGTAATATCCATTAGGGCTACGAATGCCTAGCTAGAAGTGGACCAAGCCCTTGAGTAGAGCCAAAGGTATATCTATCGAGGGTATGGATGCCTAGCTAGAAACATAACAATTCCTAAGCCTTCCTTGAGCTAAATCATGATTCTTAATGAACATCCAAATATGTTGTAATTCAATGTTAATTACCAAGGTCATGAATCTAGAAGATGTTCTCTAAATCTTATGTCCATCAGTAAGTGGAATAAAATAACACACATAACATGGATATGTCTTGATGTTTGATCATAATTTTTCATATGCAATATTTTTTTCTAACCATAAACTGATCTTAATAATGGTGCCTCATCAAGTAGAATAAGTAGCCTAGTTATTAGTCTAAACTAGAGTCCATAAATTCTAACATATTGTTATGTTTCCCATAGAAGTCACTATTTGTTGAGGTTAACATACCCACATTTATAAAAAATGGGGACCCTTCTTTTAAATTGTGCAAATTTGTACCTTAAAATCAAAAATTCACTAGATCAGGGTACCACTAGCATGTTTTCACATTGTATTTATTTGAATATCATTGACACCTAATTTGGTTGGCATATTTGTTCATAATTTTTGATTTAATATTTCCTAAAGTTAGTAACATTAGATATTTATGTTTCAAGTTATAACTCCAATGGAGTCCATTTATAATGGCCAATGCCTAGGTTTCATGATTGTAATATCAATTTTGCCTTTTAATAGCCTTTGGTCTATTAAAAATTATGCTAAAAATATCTTTAAACCCTCATTCAAATTACCCTAGCTCAGGTTCTTTTGAATCAAATTCAAATTTGGTAGGAAAAAATTACATGAGAATGATTAATCATACCATGAACTTAGTTTAATTTTTATTTGAAGGTTTAGTCACATTTATTACCATGACCAAACCTTAGTCTAAAACTATTATGTTTTATCCCTTTATGTCCTAAGCCCCCCTTGGTCCCTTTTATTTCCACATGGTCTAACTAAATATCAAGTCCTTTTTTTATGTTTTAGACTTTAGCTAAATGTCTTGTCCTAAGACTTTATACCATCTCTTTTATTATTCATAGTGTCTAATTTATCATGTTTAAAACTTATCTTAAAATTTTTATCCTAAGGTCTTACCCATGTTTATTAACATGAAATAAAACCATAGACCAAAAACTTTATGTTAAGTTATTTATTTTATTGATCCTGACTTAAATATCATTTTCATCCAAAAGATAAATGGTCCATGTTTGCTTGAGTGATCAAGATCCAACCATGCGAAATTAAAGATGAAAATTCAAAGCACCAACTCTAAGCTAAAGTTTAAACATCTTATAAAGATAAATGGTACATGTTTTCTTAGGCAATATTGACCTAATGGTGCATATTAATTCAATACTTCAATGGAGCCATAGGAAAAGTGAGATGGTAACAAGTGTCACACTCATAGCCAAAGAAGACTAAATAACAAATGGCATTCAACCTTATAGATCAAGATCCAATGGAGCACATTGATTTGGCCAATCAAGATCTGATAGTACATGATGAAGGTTGAAAAGTCAAAAGCCTTAAGGATGAATGTGAATATGACATGTGGTATAGCCATAAGCCATAAATTAAAGCTTGATAATATTTCAAATATTTATGGTACATGGATGAGCCTACACATTCTAATCAATGGTCCACATAGTAGAGGCATAATTAAGTAGATCAAGATCGATAGAGCATAATTGGTCCATTCAAATGAGATCAATAATGAGAGATCAATGTTGACATTTAAACAAAGATCAGAGTGAATGCAGAAGTGACAAGTGTCATAACTATGGGTAACATTAAAAAGTATCCAATGGTGTTATATCTTTCATATTAAGATCAATTTTCTACACTGACCTATGCAAAAAATAATCTAATGGTGAGAGATCAAGGTGGAATTTTAAAAATACAATGGTCACTTTTTAGATATTAATGATCAAAATGCTATGAAAATTTCACATGGATGCCATAAATCTCATTGTTTGAACTACCTACCACAATTAAAGCACTAAAAAAATCTTCAAAAGAGACCTAACATACACTAAATCCCAAATTCAACCATGTATTAACCATAATCAAACCTAAGAGAGTTGAATTATCATCTATGCAAGAATAATTCACTTTAGAACCAAAGTGTAGACTAATAGTGATAAATTTTAAAAAAATCATGTCCATTATGGAAAATTGAAAAAAGTCCCACTTTGCACCATCTTTGTGTAATAACAAAGTCTGTCAACATCATTGTGCATGAAGAGCTTAAGCCATGAGTTTTGGCTCCACAAAAGTAAGATCAAAAAAGAATGGCTACCCTAGGAGCATCAAGTGGAGCACAAATAGAAACCAAAAATCCAAAAGTGACACAATCATTAGTGGGGGTTAAATTTAATCCAAAGACCACCACCTTGGAAGGGGTGATAGAAAATAAGGCCATGATTGCTGGAGAGGAATTCACCTTTCAAAAAGTGGAACCATTCACTAGTTTGACTCTAGTGAAAGGATAAAGGCTTGGTAAGATTCCTATCTTTAAAAAGGACCCATTGAAGTTGTCTCAAACAAAATCCAACCAATTGGAGGTTATCACCAAAGGCATGATGCAATAACATAAGAATTTAGAAGAGACTTCCATCTTATCAATCCAAGAAGATACATTCAAGCTATTTGAGGACACCATGAATGACTTATTCAATTCCTTAAAATTATTCAAAACCAAACAAGGGGAAATAATTAAGAAAAATTCCATAGATCTAGGCCAAGTTGGCCATTGGGAGGTTTTTAGTTATCAAGTAAAGGATTTGATCAAAGCCTTAACCAAGAATCAAGTCCATGAATTCAAGATAGTCAGCTTAGCCAATTTAAATATGGATATGTTTATATTGGTGGACAAAATCAAAGCCCTAAGAAGTTGGTCTAATAAGATGGAGGGTACTTCCACAGACCTCAAACAATAAGAAGATAAAATGTTACACATGTTGGACAGATTAATCAAAGAGCCCACCTCATTATCACTAATGAGGAGTTCAAGCATAGAACTTCTCAATTCATGTAAGAGGTGAGGAACCAAGGTAAAGGGAAGATAGGGGTTGATAATAAGAAGATCATGGGCCTAATTTTATCATTTTAGGAGAAGATAGGAGATTATGTGTGCATTAAACAAGCTTTGGAGAGAGTTGAGAAAAACCTCAATAACCTAGGAGATCAAGAAAAAGAGCTATTCATGAGACCTATTGTTGACCTTCAATTGATCAATGAGTAATGAAGATCTAGAAAGGAAGGTAGAAGGTTGCAATAACACCAGGGTTCCAAAGTTATTTGGATTAGGAAAATGTTTTTAATAGCTTTATATATTTTGGAAAATGAATAATCTTTTTGTAAAGGCATGTACAACTTGTAAATTACATTGCCTATAGGTCATTTTATTAAAAAAAATTACTTGTTCTATAATTTAATAGAAAGGATAGCTTTCCTAGACACATGTATAAATGTAATTTGACATTACTAACCAACATACCTCATGAATGGTCTATATACAGAGGTATTGCCAATTGTAAAGGGGGGATAGTTTTTGGAGCCAAAAATTATTTGTAAATTTTGAGAAAATTTATATAAGCAAGGAGTTTTGAAAATTTTGTCCAAATTTTCTTGAATAAATTTATATCATGGTTTCTCTTTCATTTTTTGATCTTATCTTCAGATTTGAATGGTTCTTATGAATTCTAGATGTGCATCTTTAAATTTAGAGTTACTAATTTGTGTTACTACTATATTAGTTGAAATTTCTTAGGCTTATTTCACTTTATTAACTCCTCTTTCATCTGAACTAATGTTATTTTTTTATAGGGGTGAAATTCTTTAAGTGAACCTAGTTAATATTTGCATTTTTCATACCTTTCTTATATATTTGTATGATGTGTGATAGGATTTAAGATTATGCTAATTCACATTGCACATTGGTTAAATATATGTTCAAATGAAATTCAAACTTTGTCATAATGTTTGAAATAAATCTCAACAACACCCCCTTTTTCTACCATGCCCTTCCTTTTACTCCTTTTTTTAATCAATTCACCTTATATTATCTTCATTTTGAATATTCATTTTGGTTTAGCTTTAGACTTGGTTTTGAGCATAATTCACTTTAAATGACATAGATCATATTCAAAAACAAATATTAACTATTGATCCATGGTGGCTCCCAATCACCAACTAATATAAATTTGTGAAATAGTCAATGTATTCTACCTTTATTCCACCAAGGATAAAAGGATTATCACAACCAACAACTCATGTAATAGATTCTATGAATCCATAAATTATAAGTGTTTCATAAACACTATATGAACCTGCTAATACATTTAGGTACATCAAAAAATATAAACTTTGATGAGGTTATGCTAATAATAACAATGGTTTAATATGATATATTTTTAAGATGTCTCAAATACTACCACTAATTATTCCCACCCCATTCCACATGCACCATTTAAGTTGTGAACTTAGGGAGATTAAAGTGTCAAAAATTTGTTGCAAGAGAAAACATAAATAATGATAATGTGAAAATATTATGTGTATATGTATGCCCCATAAAAATATCATCACATGTCATAATAGTATAACATGGAATGGTGATTTTTTATAGAAACATATCAAAACAAAAGAGCATAAATAAAAACAAATGTTGATAAATTAATAAATTAAATTACTATATACATATCTTAAAATACCTTTTTGTTGAATGGTTGCATGTAAATACCATAATCTTGATTATGGAGGGTGCAATAATTGCATTTGAGAAACGTTAAGAATTTAAGGCTAAAAGTGGATAAAATCAATGAGTGCATATGAAAAATGGTAAATAAATGTACATAAATGAGAAAATATCATAGGTGATAGAAAAATTTATAAAAATTGTCAATCCAAGGTTGATAACGCTAGGTTATAACTAAAAGATCCAAACAATTAGATGAAAAAAATGAAAATTGGTAATCTAAAATGACATAGATACTTAAAATGGAAAACTTCCCAAAATCTATCCAAATTAAGATAGGTAAAAATTAAAATCAAACAAAGGACACATATAACTAATTTATTATAGAAACATTGATGTAAGAGAAGTAAAAAAACCATAATCAAAGAAAATACATGAAACATGAAAACATGAAATGGAAAAATGGAATTGAATGGATTAAAAAAAGTGAATATAAAACTCAAGGTCCAAAACATAACTAAGATAAATCTTATAAAGATAAGGTAACTTCAAAGAGAGCATCTCATAATAACTAAAAGATGCAACCTCTATTATAAAGATGGAATATATAAAACATTCATTTTGCTACCATGTCTGAAAGAGATTAAGAATAAGAAATAAATAATCTAGGAAATATTTAGAAATAAAAATTCCTTTAAAGGTGGAAATATGTAAAGAGGGAAAGAGGACAAACAAGTCAAAAACATTATCTTTACCCAAAAAATGACACTCAAATCAAGTTGTAAATACTAATAATTTTCAATATCAATGATCCTCAAGATCCGTACCTAACAAACATAAGCTTGGGATAATAATAAGGAAAATTAACTTACCTTACCACGGTGTGTTCGCCACTCCTCAAAACCCATTATAGAGTCATTAATATACTGTGAATATTGAGTAATTATGTGATAAAGTAGATGTCACTAAGATATAAGAGGATAAACTAATTTAAAATGAGATATCTTACCCTAGTATAATAACCTACCTCACCAAAATGGACCTTAGCTCTATTGTGAGGCCAATTATCAAGATTGAGTTACAATGAGAATAGTGATGCACCAAAATGAGCACATATTCTGGTGTCATCTAAATTTTAAGATTTGATTTGCTTTCTCTAATAAATTGTATTTTTAACTCTTTTGAATTTTTTCTTTTTCCTCCACCATAAAAATTTGAAAACCCAAACATGGGTGATATAGATGATAATTATAAAATAACTTAATATTGGGATAACCTTAAGACCATTGTGTGTGAATACTCATATACTTTCCCCATGTGAAAGTGTGTAAACTCAAAACTGACCTTCATGAGCCCAAAAGGGAATGAAAAATAGGAAATCATGGAAATGATCATAAATTAATTAGGTTTCTTCAATTGTAAAAAAAACTATAAAGAAATATGATATAGTGATAAGTATGATAAATCATAACATGAAAATAACATTATATAATTTTATCACAAGAAAATATGATGCATTCTCTATGAAGGAAAAAAAATCTACTAACCATTGCCTTATCTTATTAAGAAGACACCTAGATAAAGTCGGTATCAAAAATAATATATGTATAAAAATGATGGGAATTTGTGAGGAGGGTCTAGTTTATTCCCTAGGTCTTACTATGTAAATGATAAATTAAAAACCCAAGATGCATAAAAAAGACCTAAAAGGTTGTAAGTAAAACATCAAATAATATCAAAGGAAACAATGGTCAACTTTGAAATGAAAATATTTAAAAATAAATGTAGGGCATGTGTGAGGAAATCTTGGTTGAAATCCCCAAGGTATTACAATGAAACTTGTAAACTATAGAAATAAAGAGGTGTAAACATTAAAAAGTACCTAAGGATAAAGTATAAGTACTAGGACTATTATAAAATAAAACTAGAAGGTGCAAATAAAGTAATGATAAGGTTGAATATAAGACATTCAAAGTAGAATATGCAAGAAATTTTATCTCAAATAAATTTTTAAACTAACTGTCAACATGAAATTAATATGTAATATTAATATCTTGGTGGTAATGTCAGTATAGATGCCATACAAATATATAGTGGTCTAACATAAGTACTGATAAAAAGAACCTTCCCAAAAGAGAGAGAAATAAGAATATACTAAAGAATCACAATTAAACTAAGGTTTACCAAAATATGTTATAAAATGTGATAATGAAACCCAAATGTGCTACCTAATATCCATAGGGGAAATTAAGGCTAAATGTAAGATACCAAATAATTAAAAAGGAAGTAATAGTGTAATAAAATTTATGTTAAGGAAATAAAGTGTAGGAAATTTAAGAAACATGAGACAAAATAACAATAAATATTTATGCTAATGACCATATCAAATAAGATCATGTGAAATGCAAGCATATTTATCTTTGAAAATTTATTGAAGATGAATTTGTTTGTTTGTAATATGTGAAATGTTCTTGATTGTTGCTTTATGGTATGGATGAAGGATAAATAAGACAAGAGAAAAGAGGATGAACATCTTAATATGCTTTCAAAGTGTACATTATGGTAAGTATGTTCATTAAAAGATGTCAAAAAGGCTAAAATAAGGAAAGGGTGGGGAGCACAAGGTTCCCCAATATGTGTAGTGAGAAAACGATGGGAATTACAAGATGCCCCAAAATGTGCAATAAAAATAAGATTAGCATCACAAGATTCCCAAACATATGTAATGTATATGGATTAGATTTAACATCAATATTGACTTGCTTAGTAATTATGCCAGAATCTATGTAAATTTGAGTTACAATAGCTAATATGGCATCTAGGTCAATGTTAAGGTTATTGGAATGTTATAATGAATTATGATGTACAGTATTGGTCAGGCTAGTATAGTTTGGAGCAAAATGATAATATAAAATATATCACTAGATCAATGCATTCTAGTGGAATATGGCTAAAATTAACAATATTGGCTAGGTCAATATAGTCTAGTGAAACTAACTGAAATGAAATGTATTAGCTAAGTCAATATAGTTTAGTGAAACATGATTAAAAATAACTCTACTAGCCAAGTTGATACAATTTGGTGAAATATGACTAAAATTCTCTCTATTAGATATGTTAATAGAGTCTATTGAAACATTAATAAAATGAGCAATAACAACTAGGATGATACAATGTATTGAAACATGACTAAAATTAACTATATCAACTAGTTTGATACAGTCTAGTGATGGAAAGAGAAATGTATTGACACTTTTTAATGGTTAGTGGCCAATGTTGATGGGTAAAATAGAAATAATGTATCGACACATTCTATTACATTCACAATGTAACTAGATGATATTTAAATAGATATATCAACACATTCTATGCCATGGCAAGTGTAGTTGGATGAAAGTAAGTGTAATTGAATGGTACTAGGTTGTTGATACAATTGGGAAGAAGTGATGTTGGTGGTGATTTTGGTAGGTTACAATAGGTTGAATATGAATTAGGATAGTTTTGAATGTTCATATATGATCGAGGATAAAAATAATGTATAATGTGTATTGTGGTAGGCATTTAAATTAAGTGATATTCATAAGATAACAATTTGACAAAAGTTGGTTGAATGTGAGTTGAGGTTTGATGACTTATATTCCTAAGGCATTTCTAGGTTAGGGTAAAGCGTGGGTAGATATCAGTGCAACCATGCTCATAATTTGTTGATTTGAAGTATGGATTGATAAACATAAGAAAATAATTAGAGGGATTTTCATCCATATCATAAATTTCATTAATGGGAACATCCATTATCATGCTAGGGTCTTCACCTTCATTAGAATCATCATCATAGATGGAGAAAATTAGGTATTTATTTTTAAACATATGAGAATTGGGTAAGGTGGAATAATTAATATCATCATATGGATTTAAATAAATTAGAGTAACATATTGATAATCTTCAAACCCTCTATAAGTTTGACTATTGGGGTTTCTATCCTGATAATAAGAATCATCAAGTCATAGAAAAAGCCATCATGGGGATATTAGTCAATGCTAAGACTACCAAAATTGATATCCTAGTGATACTCATTAGGATCATCAATAATGGTAGGGAAATATTGATAATATTAATTCCCACTATAGGTATCACCATTGGGATCTTCACCCTAGTAATAGGGATTTTCATAGGTGGGAAGATCATCATTAAGATCCTTGGCTATCAGAAAAAGTGTATCATAATTAAACCATGAGGATTTTATTTCAATGGTGGTGATATAAGGTAGATAAGATAAAACCATGAAAAATTATAATGGGTTGACACTTGATAAAAATATTATAAGAGGAGACATCATGATGAAAGGATATAATATTCTCATGTGAGAGAAGGTTGATCAAAATTAACAAATGGTATCTGAAGAGATGATATAGTTCATTATTAGACCTAAAAAAAATATTGTATTAGGTTGTTATTTATAATAATAAAATAAACTATATCAGGTTGGGTAATATAATCTAGTAAAAAGATAATGCTAGTGGTAGCTAAAAAAATAATATATTAGGCTAGTATTGACCATTTTTACCTTAGGCTAAGATGTGTCAACCCCCTATAGTTAAAATCTTGTATAGGGTATTTTTATAATTTCATGGGGTATGTTGTAGTTCATTTTATGTCATTTCATATGCCATCCTAGCTCTGGTCATGGTCTAGCTTAGTCTTTGTGTCATTTGGTGTCCTAGGGGTCATTTTAAAGTCATATATGAAAGTGGTAGATCTTCATATTTTTTAAATTAGTTAGGTCATGGAGAGAGTTTTAAAAATCCTCAAGAAGTTCATTATAGCTTTCAAAGATCAATAAGTGGCTCAACAATAATCTTTATGAAGCCAGACCATCATCAAGATGTCATGAAGAACTAGATTGGATAACTTGTTTGTGTAATTTATAAACACACTTAGAAAAATCCCAAAACTAGTGGATCAAGTGGGCATAATCCTTTTATTACCAATAAAATATCCTATAAATTTGGTGGCTCCATGACCTTTTCACTTCCAAATACAAGCCTTCAAAGTTGATCAAAAAATGGGAGACATTCACATAGATGTCAATTTTAAGCCATGGAGAAAAATCATTAGGTTATCAAATTTGATATTCATGTAGATGTCAATGATGGTCACATAGATGTCAAATTATGGTCACATAGATGTCAAATTTAGACCACATAAAATAGCCATTTTTTTCAAATCTAGGAAAATTTGATGGTATGCATTGCATCATACATCTTGATCTGATATTGTGAGTTAAGTCAAAAGACCAAGGATCTTGAGAGACAACCACATGGTGTAAGTTAAAAAATTGATAGTCTAATAATAATATATTGGGATCAACACATAATTGAAAAGTGGTGTGATTACATTTAAGCTGGTAGAGAATCGATGGACTGTGTTCATTTTTACCCAGGAGATCAATAGTGCACAGGAGGTCAAAAATTCAAAATATGATAGCAAGTATCTATAGGAAAAATAAAAATAAAGATATATAGGATCATTTTGATTGGTCTAATTCAATTTTTGACATTCAAAGTCAAGCCAAGGACTAATTTTTGATGGAATCAAATAAGGTCTTATAGGGTCATTAATCCATCATTTGAGATCAATCGAATGCCATGAAAAAGGCACAATGATGTAGCCATAATATTAAGAACATAATGGGACTACCATTAAAGCTAAATATGAACTTTTGGTTCAACCTTTTATAGCTTGTAGGGTTCATTATGTGACTATATTTTCTATTCTTAAAGGGATCCATGTACATGGTGAATCCTCAGTTCCTATAATGATAGAATGGGTCTTTTTAGACCAAATGGGATCCCATAATGAAGCTATGTTGTTTATAGGTCTACATCAACACAATGACTATAGGAAAACCAATAGTCTAAGATTGGTTTTATATTTATAATAGAACTATGAACATGGGGATGAGTTTGAGCATGATCTAGTTTGGACAAGATCTAGAATTTCAAAGGATATCACAAAGGCATACACGTAGACCCCAATGGTTTCATCTCTATGACTAACTATATGAAAAGTACCCTTCTATCCACTATTGTACACCACAAAAAATAGTGAAGAGTATTTTTCACTAGGACAAAGATCTAATAGATTGATATGATGGTTTTAAATAAATTGATGTTAGGACGTAACTCAAAATAACTTGATCTTACCATTGCAACTATTAGGGAGCATCCATAAGGGAATAATGTAATTTTGAAATGACTTGAAGTGACCTAGATCAATCAAAATTTATAAATTAGCATAATTTGTAGAATAAGTTGTAACTATAGTTTAAATGGAGTTGAGATTTATTTGATTCCTCTTAGAACACCAAACTCTCTCTCTAAAGGCCTTTTCTTCTATAAATAATGCCTTTGAGCTATTCTTTGTCATCCCTCAGGCTGGTATGACTAAACTCTACCAAAACTAATATTTTTCACCTCTTGGAGTAATGAATAGAGCATTTTTTTGTTGTTTACTAATCTATGCTTAGTGGTTTATGTTTGTTTGATATGCAAAATTCATTGTCATCTTCCATTTATAGGTCTATGTTTGACCTAAGTGCTGATAAACTTTTCTTGTAGGTCATCTAGCATGTTTTAATATTGATGTCTCAGGTATAGAGTGGATTATTGACTGTAAGTTCTTTCAATCAATCCTTACCCTCTTTTCCCTTCAGCCTAAGTCCATCAATTTGACCTCTAAGTGAAACATTGTTGCTTTGGAATCATTGTAGACACTACATTAGTTCTATTCATAGTCTGTTAGTGTGCTAATGAGTTCAATCTTGAGAATAGATCCTTGAACATTCAGTACATCACCTACTTTAGAGTAGGTTCATTTCATGCATTATCTAATTCTTTTCTCCATCAATAATCAGTTGCCATAGATAAGAATATTTAAAGATACATCTTGGGAGCTAGCCCTTAAAACTAGAGGCTCATTTCCAATACAGATACACCCACATATCTAGAAATGGTCCCATGTTTCCCGAATATAAAAGAAGTTTGAACAACCTATTCTAGGGTGAAATATTTAGTGACAATAGTTCTGAAATGCCTGATGGGACCCATTGTCTTCAAGACAATTTATCAAGGTTAATGTTGGTCTTGACAACATCAGCTACAAATTGGTATGCTACTCAACATTTTGTGACTCCTTTAGGTAAATATAGTTCAAGTCCATTGTCTTATTATAAACATGTCCTCATAATTCATGGTTATCACTAGGTCATCCTCTGTTAGAACATTCAATCCCATTAACTCACCCATTTAGCCTAAAATTCCTCTTAAAGTTTAATATCCATAGCCTAACCTACCCTTTGAAGAACAATTAGATTTTGCTAGAGAGGAAGAGGTTAAAAAGGCTAAAGAAATTAAATATCTTACAGAAGAAGACATGGCTAGGAATCATGATTTCCCTAGCCTCAATAATGATAATCCAATTCAACTTCATGTGTATGATTCCATTCCTCCTAATGGCATGAAAAGTGTGCCCACATTTTATGGTGAGAGTCATGTCACACCTAATGAGCACATTATAGATGTTTCTAACTTTTATAATTTACATAATATTGTTCAAGATAACATTTCCATTAGAATCCTTTCCATTTCCCTTAAATTTAAGGCTATTAATTGGTATAAGACTCTATAAGGTGGATGCATCACAACATGGGATGAGTTTGGAGTGTTGTTGAGGTCCATATTTGGAAATCAAAGTGACCATGCCTCTCTCATACATCATCTCAATGTGATAAAAAGAGGAACTAAAGAAATAATGCATGAATTAAATGAGAGGTTTAAAAGACTTGGCATATATTTCCTCCTCCCACATGACCACCTACTATCTTTATGTTCACTAATTGAAATCCATTAGGACTGAAATTGATGTCATGCTTCAATCTATGGGAGATTCCACTCTTCTTGAAACATATGATCTTCCTATCAAAGATGAGAATAGTCCCATACAATATAGAATATTTCCTCTTAAGGTTTATATGCCTCCTTTGTCTCATACTTCTGCTAGCAATCTATAAGTGGCTCAAGATCCTAATGCCAATATCAGAACTAAGGTTGCTCCTAGGCAGGTAGAAAATAATGTTGATTAAAAAGCAAAGTTCCTAGTCGTAGAGGCTCAATATAAGCAAGCTAATATATAACAAGTTGCTTATAATAATCCTTACCCATATTTAAAATATTATGGTAAAAAATATGGAAGAATAAATTTCCAATGGTACCCTAATCTCAACAAGCTTTCCAATGTATACAGTCCTAACTCTACCACTAATGCAAGGGAGATGTACTAGTTCATAACAATTTGGTATAAGGAGAAGATTGGCAGAAAGAAAAATTCATGGATGCTAATGACAATATATATCAATATATGGTGGTTCAAGGAGTTGTTACTCCCTTCTTATCAAATGAGGATGAGGTTATGATGTAAGTTAATGAGGATTGGCAACCTCAAGGAGAGATCTTCACCAATTTTCTAGTTAAAGACAATTTTATGTTGAATCAAGGAACCTCTATCATAGATAATACAAGGGCCAAGAGGAAGGATATAGGAGGTGGAAATATAATTCCCATACACTCATGCAATCCTCCAATAAGGCAACAAGACATAGCTTCAAGTGTGATAGCTTTAAAAACTTCTACATCTCTATCGAGTCTAAATGTGGTAAGGTATGCTCCTATTCCTCAAGTTACATGTATTTATCTACCTATAATATCCCAATATAAATTATGTATGGCTTATTTAAACATTGTAAATTCTTTTAATAACACTAAAACATCCATTTCCCTTTGGGATGTCCTTCATATAACTAGACAAAAAAACTACAAAAGTCATTATCTGTTATCCTTGTTGGTGTTTCACCCTCAAATCAAAGTCATGGCCATATTACTATTGAAAATTCTCCTAGTACCATTGTTGAACCATCTACTAGGGATAAGAAACCACCACCATTTTACCTCACCCTCATTATAGGTGATAATTTGGTACATATTTACATAGCTGATAGTGGAGCTTCTACTTCTGTCATGCCCAAAGATGTAGCTACCAAGTTTGGCTTGAAATATGAACCACATAGTATATGGGCACATAAATTATATGGTACACCTACCAAGGTATTAGGACTGATAAAAACATTAAAGGTTTTATTTCATGATTGTCCTAGTTTTCCTATCTTACAATACATAGCTGTGGTTGATCTCCTAGTCCACTTTACAATCTACCTGTCAAGGGACTTCATAGCCAAGATATGTGGATATCTCTTATCTAACTAAGCTTTCTTAGCCATTAGAATAATTTATGGAACTAATGTGACATTTAAGACACAACCACTTTCAAGGTTTCATATTTATCCTTATATTGAGACAAGTTCTCATCAAAATTATGTGGCCCATGAAGAAAAGGACTCTATTTTAGATAATGGAACTTCTTCCAAGATTGAGGGTATTTCAAATTTATTTATTGATGAATATGACACTAATACTTATGAAAATTATCCATATACTTTTATGGAGGAAACTACTTTAGGAGTGTGTTGTATACATGAATAAGGAGTACCAACACCTCTACTTACCAAGGAAGAGGGTGAAGATGATGAATTGTGGAAGATATTTTTTTATGGTTCAAGAAGTAAATTTGGTGTAGGGGATAGCGTTATGTTTATTTACTTATCTAAAAAACTATATTATGCTTCATACATATTTCATTTTAGTTTTACTTTTAGTGTGGCTGAGTATGAAGGTTTAATTTATGGCCTTCAATGGGCAAGAAGAAAAGGAATAAAGAACTTACAAGTATATGGAGATAGTAAATTTGTTGTGCATCAAGTGAATAATGTGGTTTATTACAACAACCCTTTTCTTAAGTCATATAATTATAGGGTATGGGATTTAATTTAAGTCTTCAATGCATTCAATATTCTATTAGTCCCAAGGGAGAAAAATAGTTATGTTGATAGACTAGCTACTATAGGAGCTCAATTTGATACTCCAACTTCCATAAAAGAGGATGGAAAATAGTCTCATATTAATATCATTATCAAACCTTATGTACCTCATAAATAAGTTTCTTTGCAAGTGTTTGATAGTGACAAACACATTGTATGATTCTTGAAAAATGACATTGAGTTTTATTTAAGGAATTAAAGGAGGCTCCAAGAACAATTAGGTGATTAGATTTTTCAACTAAGAACCAATAAGATAACAAAGGGTTTGGAGACCTTATAAATTATATTAAGTGAGAATGATCAAAAGAATAAGGAGAAAGTGAGTATGTCTATAAAAGAGGAGAATTATGAAAGAGTCTTCATCTTCAAGGACAAACTCCTAAAACTAGGCAAGGTATGGTCTACATTAGAGAAGGAAGCATTCATTGTGTTATGTAGAGAGTTTCATGATGTCTTTTATTGAGAATATAATGAAATAAAAGTATTTGATCCTATCCTAGCATACCATACCATTGAGTTGGAACCTAGAGTTAAACTAGTTAGATAGAAGCAAAGACCCATCAACCCCAAGGTTGAGTAACTCATGAGGTTAAAACTTATCAAACTCCTTGAATTTAGTATAATATTTCCCATCAAGAATTCAATATGGGTAGCTAAAATTATTCCTATTATAAATAAAAATGGGGAGATAAGAATTTGTGTATACTTTAGAGATCTTAATAGAGTATCACTCAAAGATCACTTTATTCTACCCTTAATGGAATGGATTTTTAAAATGGTTTCAGGTTCTCAATGTTTTTCTCTTCTAGATGGATATTCAGGCTATAATCAGATTTTAGTCAATGAGGATGATCAGTTTAAGACAACTTTCACTACTAAATGGGGGAATTTTACTTATAAGAAGATGCCCTTTGGTCTATCTAATGCCAATGCCACATTTCAAAGAGCAATGGACATGGCTTTCAAAGGTTTGATCAATGAGATGTTATTGGTTTATCTAGATGATATAATAGTGTTCTCTAAAGATGTTAATGAACACATGTAGCACTTAAGGCAAGTGTTTAAAAGATGTAGGTAGTATGGATTATCTCTTACCAAAAAAGTGCATCTTTGTTGTTCATGAAGGTAAGCTCTTAAGACATGTTGTTTCTAAGGATGGTTTGACTATTGATGTCAATATGATAGAAGCTATTATAGGCTTATTATTTCCCTTACATAATAAATGTATTCAAAGTTTCTTAGGCAAGATAAATTCTATAAGGAGGTTCATACCTGGTTTTGCATATTTGGTAAAACCTATCACAACTATGCATAGGAAGAATCAAGTCTTTTCCTAGACCAAAGAGGGTAAGGGTTGTTTTGAAGCCATAAAGAAATAAATTATAAAAGCTCTTACTCTTTTGAATCTTGATTTTACTAAAGAACTCATGATGTATTAATTTTCTAACCTTGATACTATCTTAGCCATGCTGATGCAAAATAATGATGAGGGTGTGGAGTAGCCAATTTCATTCCTTAGTTAAGGTTTAGAAGATTATGAAGTCAAGTACACCTTTGTAGAGAAAAAATTCCTTGATGTTTTAAGGGGACTAAAGAATTTCAAACATATGGTTTCAAATAATAAGATTCATGTTATGGTCTCTCATCTTAGTACCAAAGAGTTTATTTTGAGCAAAGATCTTGGTGAAAAGAGAGCAGGGAGGATTGCTAAAGTAATGGAGTATGATGTTTTTATCAAGGTGAAAAAATTGATAAGGATAAATGCCTTTTGGAACATCTATCTTCAGATCTTCATGAGTCAAAGGAAGAGGCTTTAGTAAATAATGATTATTTCCAATTGGTTGGTTCATTGCCTCCACAATGTTAGACATAAGATGTGATCAAATTTATTTAAAATGGTGAGTATCCTAATAATATGAGTAGATCACAAAGTAGATATTTTATATTTTAAAATAGTCCCTTCTGACTTGTGGATGGTGTGATTTTTAGGAGGGAAATCAATGGTGTGCTATTGAGATGCATTGATAATGATTAGTGTGATTTTCCTAGCATTTTCAAAGACTACCATGATTGAGTGAAAAGGTGTGTAAAATGTACTTTATTTGTAGGAAATTAGAAGCTTTCAGATCTTCCTTTGAAGCCTATCCAATTTAATCAACCTTTCATGTAATGGGTTATTAATTTCATTGGCATGATGAATCCCCCATAAAGTGCTAGTCATAAATGGATACTCACAATAACTGACTATTTTAAAATATGGTTTAAGGTAGTAGCATTAAAGGAAGCTAATGAGAATATTATCTTGGAGTTATATGAGAGCATCATAAAAATGTTTGACACTCCTACTATTATTTCAGATAATACTCTTACCTCTATGGGTGCTAAGATAACTAATTGGGCAAATAGTAATGGCATATTCTTGATCAATTCATCTAGATATTACCCTTAAGGTAATGGGTTGGTTGAATCTACTAACAAGAATCTGATTAAAATCATCAAGAGAATCTTGGAGCATAACCAAAGAGCTTGGTACACCAAATTTAAGATAGCCTTATGGGATAATAGGATAACTCTTAAGAAGTTAATATGGAATTATCCTTTTGTGCTTATCTATGGAAGGGAAGATAGGTTTTATTTCTCTCAAGATCTGCCTCCCTTATAATTAGCACATCAACATAGTTGTTTTATAACACTCCAATGGAGGTGAGATTAATAGAATTAATGGAGCTGTAAGAGACTAGAGATAAAGCTCATCAAACTAAGCAATATCACCAAGTATTATGTAAGTGGTAGGTCTTTATAGTGTTTAGAGTAGTTATGTCATGAAGAGAGTTCATAAAAGCCTCAATAAGTTCATTTGATCTTTCAAAGATCAATCAGTGGCTTAGGAACAATATTTTTGAATCCATACTATCATCAAGATGTCATGAAGAACTAGACCATATATCTTATTTTTGCAATTCATAAACACACTTAAAAATCTCATGGAACTAGTGGATCAAGTAGGCATAGTTTTTTTAGTATCAAGAACATCTCATGTAAATCTAGTGCATCCATGACCTTTGTGCTTCCAGATTTAAGCCTTCAAAGTTAATAAAAAAATGGGAAACATTCATGCAAATTTTGACTTTAAGCTATGGAAAAAAACCATAAAGGTCTTAAATTTGATAGTCATACAAAAATAAATGATGGTTATGTAGACATCAAATGACATTTTTATATACATCAAATTTAGATCACATAAAATAGCCATTTATTTTCAAATCTAGGTAAATTTGATGGTCTGTATTGCATCATACATCTTGATCTGATGGTATTAGATGAGTCCAAAGGTCATGTAACTTGAGAGGTCACCATGTGGTGTAAGCATAGAAGCTAGTAGACTTATAATAGGATTAATGGAAAATTAACAAGTGACATGAGCATGCTTAAGTTGGTAGAGAATCAATGGATCACATTCATTTGTACCAAGGAGATAAGTGGTGCATAAGAGGTCAAAACTTTAAAATCTGATATCAAGGATCTTTAGGACCAATAGGAATAAAGATATTTACGAGCATTTTGATTGGTCCAAGTTAATTTTCAAAATTCAAAGTTGATGTAGGACTAGTTTTTGATGGAAGAAAATAAGGTCTTGTAGGGTCATCAATCCGCCATTAGAACTCGATCGAACACCATGAAAAAGGCACAATGATGCAGCCAAAGTGATCAAGAACAAAAAGGGAATATTATTAAAGCTAAATATGGACTACTATTTCAACCTTTTATATCTTCCAGGGCTCATTCTATGACTACATTTGGTATTCTTAAAGGGATCTATGTACATGGTGACTATTTAGTTCTTGGAATGAAAAAATGGGTCTTTTTAGATCTAAGGGGATCCTAAAACAAAGTTATGTGGTCTATAGGTCTACATCGACATAATAACTATAGGAAAACCAATAGTCTAAGATTAGTTTTTTGTCTATAGTGGATCTATAAACATGGAGACAAGTTAAGCATGATCTAGTTTGAACAAGTGATAGCATTTCAAATGATGTCATGAAGGAATACACCTAGACCCTAACGATTTCATCTCCAGGACCAACTACATGAAAATGACCCTTTTCTCCACTTTTACACACCACGATGAACCAATGAAGAGTAGTTAGCACTAGGACAAAGCTCTAATAGATTGATCAGATGGTTGTAACTACATTGATGTTAGGATCCATCTTAGAATAACTTGATCCCACCATTACAACCATGAGGGAGCATCAATGAGGGAATCATGTAACTATGAAATCACTTAAAGTGACTTAGATCAATCAAAATGTTTGAATGACCATAATTTATAGTATAAATTATAAATATGGTTCAAATATATTTTAGTTCTATTTGATTCCTCTTATATCACTAAATTATCTCTCTCTAAAGGTCCTTTATTCTATAAATATAGCATTTGAGTTATTATTTTTCATCCCTCAGGCTGGTATGATTAGACTTTGCTAGAAATTATATTCTACACCTCTTGGAGTAATTAATAGATCATTTTACTATTTTTTACTAATCTATTCTTAGTTTTTTATGTTTCTTTGATATGCAAAAGTGGTTGTCATCTTCCCTTTGTAGGTCCAAATTTGACCTAAGTGCTTATAAACTCTTCTATAGGTCATCTAACATGTCTTAATATTGATGTCTCAAGTATATAATTGATTATTAGCTATAAGTGCTTTCAATAAAGTCTTACCCTCATTTTCCTTCAGCCTAAGTCCATCAATTTTTCCTCTAGGTGAATCATTATTACTTGGAAACCATTGTAGACACTGCATTAGTTCTAGTCATAGTTTGTTAGTGTGTTAATGAATTCAATCTTGAGATTGGATACTTAAACATTCAGTGCATCACCTCCTTTATATTAGGTTCATTTCATGTATTCTCTAACTCTTTTTCCCTGTAAAAAATTAGTTGGCATAGATAAGAGCATTTCAAGATACATACAGGGAGTTAGCCCTTAAATATAGAGGCTCATTCCCAATATAGGTACACCCACATACATAGAAATGTTTCCATGTTTCCAAAATATATAAGAGGCTTTAACAACCTCTTCTAGGGTGCAATATTTGGTGACAAAAATTATCCAATATAATAATTATTAAACTAGGTAAAAGTAACTAGTGTAGTAAGGTAGATACACAAAAAATTATTAGGTTAGTTGATGAAATTTGAAAGAGACACAAACATATATGATGATATCTTTTTTTTTTTTTTTTTTTTTATAACCCAAAATGGTATCATTATGGAATATATAGCCTATAATACAATAAATATAAAAATTTAACTAGTAAAATCAAAGCAAGGAGGTATAACTAGACAAGGTGTGTTTGGGTTAGAGGATCTCAAATGTGCTAATCATAGCCATAAATAGTGAGAATTACCATGAGTGCACTAAGTAAAAATAGTTACACTATTATTTTATAAGTAATATCCCATCTCTAAGGTACATTGAGAGTAACTTCCCATGGTTAACTACTTGTCGATGCAATACAAAAGCAACCAAATGAAAGCTTTTCTAAAGGATAAGAACCAAGAACCTTAAACATTTCCAATATACCATGAGGTAAGTGGAAACTAAATTATATACATAATGATATCTAATGGCTTGATTATTAGGGGAGTACCCATCACACCATAATTTAAGTAAAATAAATGATTTCTTTACCAATAATGATAGCTCCTATTATTTTTAAAATTACTAGAACCTAGTTTCTACAAAGACAAATAAAAAATAACTATGAAACATGAACATTTAAAAATATAAATTTTGAGCATGCAATGAATAAAATAATAAAATTTAATGGTATTGGCTTGGATGATACACTAAAATAGAAATTGATCACACATAATTATATTGAGCTAGCTAATACAGTTAAAAACACACAAAATGGTATCATACTAGTCGATAAAGTTTAAATAAACAAATAATGATACCAAGTTGGCTAATATAATCAATAAACTTACATGAAACTATATTGGGATAGATAATATAGTTTTTAAAAATAATGAATGGTATTGGGTTGGCCAATACTATTGGATTAAAATATATATGATGGTTTAGAAGATGTTGTCAAGAAGCTATAAGGAAAAATATGAAATTGATCCAAGTAAAGGTGGGATAAGTTTCACATCAAGTTCATGATAATATATGCATATGATAATATGACCTAAATCTATCCTCTTTCTCTCAATAAACTATAACTGGAATAATGTAGATTGATTAGAACATGTGTATACTTGTATGATCAATTAAGGATAAATGATATACGTAGATTTGAAAGAAGGTAGGCTACAAATTAAATATCAAGAGGAAAGGTTTTCAAAGCCTATTCCTATGACACAAGGATATATGTTTTACTATACCTTAGTAAATGTAAATGATTTTAAAACTATATTTCTAAATATACATGTAAATTAAATGGTTGTAAAGGGGTAAAAATAAATTTAATTATGGGTTGATGATTATAACTAAGGGTAAGATACAATGGTCAACTAAATGGGGGTAAATGCAATCAAAAGTGAAAAATTAAATGATAATAAATATTATGTATAAACCATATTATTTGGTACATGTAAGATCCTAAGAAAGGATACATGCATACATCCATAATTAAATAAAAAAGGAAATGTATAATCTTCTAAATAAATAAAGGAAAGAGAGTAGGGATATAAATACTTACCTTGGGGGTAGACTCATCATTGATTCAATATTCCCCTTGGATCAAGTGTAACTTTTCAATATATTATTTTAGGTTGGAGACCTCAAATGGTTTGGATTAATAAATATATATCCTTAGTGAGGAACTCCTGATGACTCCTCTTATTGAGACTTAATGACACCACAAGACAAGACCTCTAAGATAAGGTTATAAACCATTAACTCTCCAAAATAATTCCTTGGGGAATAAATGAAAGAATAATAAGAGTGTATGAATGTCATATATATTATTAGGAATGAAATATATCCCTATTTATACTATTACAATACTTAAAATATTATCCTTAACTCTAAGTCAATGGTATTGGCTAGGCTAATATAATTGAGTGATGCTAATTGACACTATAAGGTATTGGCTAGGTCGATGCAATAAAAATTCCAAAATACACACTCATAATTGTATTGGGTTGGATAATACAGTATAAAGGAGGCAAAGGCATGAAATAAATGATATCACCTAAGCTGATGTTATACGATATGAGGATGCTATTAAATATGAATAAAAACTATATGAAAAGGATAATTGGATAAAAAATTTGATGAAGTCACAATGATAATAGTAATGGTGTAACATGATATAATGCCAAAATATCTTGAAAAGTACCATGAGTCATTCCCATTGGATTCTTGGTGTAACCTTTAAGGCATGCACTTAGGGAGATTGATGTGTCAACATGCCATTATATAAAAAAGTGTCAATAAATGATAAAGTGAAAATATAACATGTATACACTATATGATAAAAATATAAATCTATATTTGTTTATGTATATTTGATTTTATTCATCAATTTAAAAAATAAAATTAGGGTCACAAACTTGGCCTCATTCTATAAATAGTAAAACAAAACTAGTTTTCAAATGTTTTGAGGTAGTTAGGGGGTGCACAATCAACTATCCTCTATTTATAATTTTTAGGGTGTATTTACTTGTGTGTGTGTGTAAAAAAATAATATAGGTCAAAAACTATGCCTAATTCTATATATATTAAAGAAAACCAATTTATTAGTTTTTTAAGTAGGTGTGGGGGGAAACAAAAAATATAGGTACAAAACTAGGCCTAATTATATATACATTAAACAAAACCAATTTCTAATTTTTTAGTTAATTTTAGGGTACACAACCAGCTATCTACTATGATTTTATAAAATAAATAGGATAACCTCTTTAAATTTCAACTATTTGACACAATTATACTTCAAAATTTGAAAAAAAATATATTAGTTTAGAAGCTGCAATAAAAATGCTACAATTCATGTTACTATATGATATTCAAAATTTGAGTGTATAAATCTCAAATAATATTTATAATTTCAGATTTATTATTTTTCAATAGATAAATTCCACTTAATACCATATTTATTCAACCAATTCCATTTGCATACTCAGATGTTAATGGGAAGGTCTTGCACAATCATGTACATTATATTCTACATGCAAAATTCATCTTTGACTACTGCAAATTAATATTTCCATGTCTAATATCTCCACACTATATTTTGTGTGAAATGTTATTGTAAACCCTATGAATGAAACATGATCTTGCAAAACCAATGATTACCTAATGGATTTGAGAGAGTCTTTTTGTTTAATGAATAACCATCTAGATAATTGTGACTTTTTATCTATGTTGTGTTTGAAGCATTGAGTTTCATTAATTAATAGTAATAATAACAATAGTCATGATATCATAAAATTTGTAACTAAATAGAATATAAACCATCACCTAATAACAAAGGTTATATAGTAGATGAAATAAATAATTATTCTAAATTCATAAAAATTTATTGTTTGCATTCCTATATGAGATGTGATCATTATTGGGTAGAGGTTAGTTTATGAATATCTAAAAAGAGTTAAGTGAGAAGAGTTTTTTGACTATTTTTTTAGATAATATAGATTAAGGACATTGTAAATAACACAAGATCTACTAGATGAGATCTAAACAAAAAAGAACCAACTTTGGTTGAAGTAGAGATTTATGCAAGCCATAAGTATTAGTGAGATAGAGTACACCACATCTCATAAGATGTTTTGTAATATTGAAGGCAAATTTGTAAGTATATAAATAGAATTTAGTGTGAAAGTTATTTCCTCCACTAAAATTGATAAGTTCCATATTTATTTCATTATGATCCATATGTAGACTAACAACAATTCCATTATTAGTGTTAAAATTATGGGTTATATGGTATAAGGTTGTCCTTTATTAGATCCCATTATTATGATTACATAAATTAGTATCACAACAAGGTTATCCTTATAGGTGAGCATGTGAGATTCTTGTTGTGTCAATTATAATTTTTACATTTGTGAGTGTGGGTATAAATAAGTGAAATAATTTTATAATGAGAAGAATGTTTGGGTATAAGTTGTAGTATTTTTTCTTTATTTTGAGGAAAATAGATGGCATGCAAAGTAATTTCACTATAAGAGTGCCAAGAGAACCCAAAATTGTAGTGTTGGTTGGGTTAATTAGAGAAATGCAAGCTTATTTAGATGTTATGCAGATCTAAAAACTCATCGAGTTGTTGTGGATGAATAAAATAACAATGAAGTTTCAAATTAAGCGCTTAAGATTTTGGAAAGGGATAAGAGAATCTTAGAGCTCTATAATGGGGAGGTAAAGAATCATCCTCCATTGATGGTGTTCCAAGATTTTTCTTCTTTACTTACCTTGGTTGTCTTTTCTTCCTTAATTTTTATGTATCTTCCTATGGTACCCATCATTGCTTTGTTACTATAATGTTTATGGTTGTGTTGTTTGGTTTATTAGATTGTGGTGTGCATTGGTATTCTTTGGTTTTATCCCTAGGTGCCCCATGCCTACCCATGTCCCTTTGCCTAGCTTTCTATGTCCATGGAATTTATAATTAATAGGGTCTATCATATTAATTTCACATATGGAAAAGATAGACATGATCATGCAACAAGTGAAGAGGATGGTGGGTTTAATGAGCTAGTTGATACTCCATGGTATATTAAAAAATTTAATATCAAGGATGATGTGTCATTTTTAGCTTAGGTGGGTGATGGAGTAGTTGGAGACTAAAAACATTAATTAGTGAGGTTTTACAGTAATAAGAGATGGTGAAGCACTTAGAGGATGAATAATTCCTTATCATCTAATCCTTTGAAGGTGAGCATGGAGAGTAGGAATTAGATGAAGCCAAAATTGGTAAGCATCCTTGTATTGATAAAACCCTACTTTTGCTTCTAAATGATTCTATGGAAAAGGAACTATAGTAGGAAGAAAATAGGTTAAAAAATGTAGGAATTTTTTTGTATTTTTAAACAAAATCTCTCTCCTTTTTATAATTATTTTTGATAATTGGCTCAATTCTATGTGGGGTAATAAATTAGGCATCTACATTAGCTTTGGTAGAATGGTTTAGAAAGGGTTTTTTATTATTTATTAAAAAATTATAAGATGCAAAGAAGGGCCATCAATAAACTCCTTTGGAATGTTGGTCAATCTTTGTTTAAGGTAGTCTCATGGAACCCTAATATGGACTTCAATGACCTTATCTTTATAACTACACCTAGATATATTGAAAATGTTCCTATTCATCTATGGAATTTAGTACCTCAATATTTGAAGCCCCTTAGGAAAGTCCTTCAAATTGAGGACACTAGAATATATTTAGCTCATATGAATGCTAGGGTTATGATATCCTTAGAACCTCTAGATGTATTCCCTAAATCCCTTAATTTTAAAATTAATTAGACCTCTCATATTTGTGTTGTTAAAGGTTTGGGAGGCTTAAACACCTATTTTTATATAAAAATATAAACACCTCAAAAATAATTATCCATTATTAGTTAATAATGAAGATTATCATAGTAAATAAAAAGGTCCAGTTTCACATAAGGATGAATGTGTGATGGGTTCTATTCCAACAAATGATATGAAATTATTTGAAAATTACATTTTCAACAATGAACCTCTCATAGACCATTCCTCCCCTAAGGATCCTCTATGGGAAAATGCTATAGTGAATATTGAAGAGTTAGATAAATATTTGCCTCAGTGCTCTCCCCAATCCTATAGCTTCTTGTCACCTTTTATTGACATGGTGACCTACATGTCTAAATTGCAAAATTGCTTTCCTAATGACTTAGAAGATGATTTCATTGAGTAGATGATGCCATTAGAATATTTTGACTCAAAACTCAAGGATTCTCCCTCAAATGAGTATGATGTTATTTTAGCTAAACTTCTTTATGTTAATATTTTAGACCTTGGCAGCATGCCATCTAATAACCACCTAAAAAAATGTGATGATTCCTCCCCCATGTTGATTTCACTAGAGATGAAGAAGCTAAGTAATTTTGACTCTAGTATTGATACTGAGTTAGATGTACTTTTATCCCTTAAGGAGCCTAATGTTCTAGATAAATGGAAGCCTAAAAGAAGTGGAAAATATTCAAGACTAAAATTGCCTCTACCCCTCATTAATAGGGCCCTATTATTGACAAAAAAAATATAAAGATATCCCCCTTGGTAGCCCTAATTTAGCTATTAAGAGGAAAGAAAAATAAAATAAGGTACCAAACTATTTCAAAATATTGTGTAACACTGGGGCAAACCCCAAAGTCAATCTAAATGACCACCCCTACTTGATTTTTATGCATATTATAAGTTTTAATATTAGGGGCTTAGAATCCCTTGATAGAAAACTCATTGTGAGGAAATTCAAACACTCCATAGACAATTTGGACTTATTTTTTCTTCAAGAAGTTAAAGCTATGGGCTCCCAATCATCCTTGGTCATTAATTTTATTTATCCAAATGCAACTCAATTTTATACCAATCATTAAAAAGGTCAATGAGGGGATTCTATATTTTTTAACCCTGACTGGAGAGAGTTCATTATTGACCATGGCTCTTCTCCCTGTAATAGATTTATATGGGTTTTACTAGAAAATCAGAACCAATGCTTTGGTATATGTAACCTATATGCTCCTAATGATTATAAAGAGATATTGGAGATATGTAAATTGATTTCAATCAACCTCAAAAAAGTCCCTAAGGTATTTGGAGGTGATTTTAACATGGTTGAGGCAAAAAAATAAAATTGGAAGTGATCCTAAGTATTGGAAAGGCAATGAGCTTTTCCTCTAGTCCAAATTCAAGAAAATGCATGGATTTTTTGATCCATTATAGAAAGGTAAAAATTGAAGCAAAGGTATTTGGTATACATGGTGAAACAATCAAATCAATAAGAAAAAACTATATTCAAAACTTGATAGGTTTTAAATGAACAATGATTCCTTTCAAGTGACCCCAAATATCACTAGAAATGTGGTTAATATTTTTCCCTTCACCATCTCTAATCACAATCCCATTAATATTGTACTCTCTTTGAGTACTGATGATGATAAAAGCTCTATTTCTTTTAAAGGGCTCTATAATTTTAATGTCTCTCACCTATAGGATCATGTCTATATGTATGGTATTCATTCTTCTTGTAATTTATAGAGGATCTCATGCAACTATAGTTATAGAATTATATATTAAAACACTATTATGGAATTGTATAAGAATTTTTCAATAGCTTATGGTCAGTTCAAGGCTAAATAGTGCATGAAATCAGCTAGGATCACCTAGGAAAAATTAATTTAGGCTAAAATTTCACTACAACTACACCTTTTTAAAGGTAGATTGGTGGATGATATTAATTCTATAAATCATTAAATCAAAAAATCTCAATACTACCATACTATAGGAACACAAATTTGTTCCCATCTGACTTGGCTTAAACTAGGAGATAAGGGTTCTAAATTTTTCTTCAGTTTGTTAAAATCAAAAACTAGAAGAGGAAAATCTATGGCATTGTAAACTTTATCATTACTATAATAAAATAAAATAATCATTATTTAACTTTTACTCAAACTTGTTCTCGTCTGATGGATCCAACACTATTACTGAGTAGAACATGGTAATTTGTGTAGGTTATTTAGGCCCTAAAATTAATAGAGGTGTTATTAAGATCATGCTTAAGTAAGGGGATACCCAAATGGTCAAAAACTATAGACCCATTACCCTCTTAAATGTATCTTATAAAATATTTGTAAAATTATTGGCTAAAAGGCTCTCTTTACTTCTTCCCTCTATTGTTTCTAAATCCTAGACTAGTTTTGTTGAAGGAATGTACACTCTAAATAATATTATTACTAGTTAGGAAGGTATGTATTGGGACCATGATTATAAAAAATATGTGGGCATGGTTATGATTGATTTTTAAAAATCCTATGACAAAATTGAATGGCCCTTCATTGAAAGGATTCTGAAAACCTTTAGATTTCAAGTCAATATTTTTAGAATGGTCAATGTTCTATTCAAAGATGCCTCTATTGTTGTTGAAGTGAATGGGGAGATAATTGAAACACTTGATATTCAATGGTTCATTAGATAAGGTTTCCTTCTATTTTTTTCTTTGTATGTGCTAGCATCTAAAGCCCTCTGTTACCTGCTAAGAAGCTTCGATGTGAGTCCCCTAGTCAAAGGAATTTATCTACCCAATGAAGATGAATTTATTGATGCTTTATTACATATGATACTAATATTTTTGTCAAACTTGAGAAATACAACTTAACCCATGTTGCTTTAAGGATTGATATCTATTGTTCTACTTTTGTATCTAAAGTTGTTATACATAAATTTTGTATGTTAGGTTGGTAGGATACCTCTCCATATTGGCTTCCACCTTTTGTTTGGGAATGGAAATGGATTGATCATTTGGTTATATATTTAGGTATTATTTTTTCTCTTTCCCCTACTTTCAATCTCATATGGGAGTGGATCTTTTTTAAAATTAATGAGAAGATAGAAAAATGGCAGGGCCATCTATTATCTCTACTTATTAGGATCTAGGTCTTTCAAAAAGTTTTTACCTCATACAACATATATTATTATCCTTATTGGATTTTTATTAAAAATCATATCAATCTAATATACAAAATTATAATAGATTTCTTATGGTTTGAAGGTAAAGGTGGGATAAAAATACATGTTATTTCTTGGAAATTATGTTGCAAGCCTAAGCGTATTAGGGGCCTTGGCCTAAAATATTTAAGGATTCAAAGCATTACCATTGATATCAAATGGATTATCAGAGCATTCAAATTTGATGAGCCATGAAATGTCCTAGTTAAAAATAATATCTTGCAAGGTTTTCCCAGAGGAAAACCAAATTGAAAAGGGTTAAATATTGTGGATCTTCTTCTAGGTCCCTTCTCTATCAAAGTGGTTAGTTTTCTAATATTTTCTTATATTTGATCTACTTTAGATTATGTCAAACCTTTTATCACTGCCAAACACATTTTTAGATAGTTTAGAACATGCTTCCAGGGTCATAGATCCATTTGGTGGAATCTTTATGTCAACAAGAGGCCTTTTTCACTCAATAAGGGTTGTTCTACCTTTGAGTGGCTCACTAAAGGTTTGAGTAATTTTAAATATATTTTATCACATAATGGTCAGGCATCCTGGTTGGAAATTAGAGTTAGATTTAAAATCCCATCTACTTAGCATAGAACATATACTCTCATAAAAAATAAACTATAGGGGACTAACAATATATCTTTTATGGATGAGGAGGATGAATTATAGGAAAGTGTTAAATGGTTGAAGGGTCTATCTCTTTTTGAATTTTCCATCGAGATATTATAGAATAAACTCTCTTTTTCCAATATTCCTTATCTTATACATAATCATATTTGGAATGTTTGTGATCCCCTTAATTCTTGGTACTTTAGGTTTGATTTTATATGGGAATCATGTATTAAACCTAAATATTCCTATTTTATATGGATATTGGTTTATAATAAACTTATTGCTGGTATTTTTCTAGTTAGTAGTGGCTTTGGTAAGCCCTATTACTCCTTTTGTGATTCAAAAACTATTAAACTTCTTTTGTTCTCTTGTTCTTAAGCTTCTAAAATATGGAAATGTTTCCTTAAAGGCTAGGCTATTACTTTTTATTGTGAGATTATATGGTTGAATATTGATTTTCGTTATGTTTATCCTAAAAATAAATTCTACCCTTATCCCATACGTTTTGGCTTATTTTCTAAATTTAAATTCTATGGTTTTTATGGAAGCAAAGGAGCTTAGAGGATTTTCAATCTAAGGATAGGGTTCTTACTAACTTCACTATTAAATTCATCATTCACATTGTTTTCTATAGATATTTCTCTAATTAAAGGTGCCACAAGTGTAATTAGAGAAATTATTGAGGATTGATATGTTAAAGATCACATCTGAGTTCTTGATTTATTTGGGTAGTTATCCTAAATTGAGTCCTCATGAAGACTAGGGAGTCTTTTATGGATCACCCACTAAAGCAAAGATATCTAAAAATGAATGGGAGTGCATCAAATATTTATATTTTGATGAAGAAGATGACCCAGTCCATGGATGGGTTAATTATTGGAATCAGATAAGAATGGTGTGGATAGTTGGCTTTATACTACTAATGATATGATTTAGGATTTGTAAAATGATGATGTGGATAGTAGTGTTAATGTGATCAAGGAATTTGAGGAAAAAATTACTCCTTTATACCTTAAAATTGACCTATTCTCTAATGAAAAGGATCATATTTGACCTCTTCCCCCTTCTCTCCAATCCCTAGTATAGAGCACTAAGGACCAAAGCAAAATATGGAAAATGATTTAAGATAATATGAATGTATTTACTGGAAAATTGGAAAAACTCATTAAAAGGGGTGGTGCTAAATAAGTGGATGAGGTGATGGAGTATGTCAAATCTAATAACATGAAGTCCTTGCTAAATAAAGTTTCCTGATCTAATCTACCATCGATCTATGGCTTGGATCATATGGGACTTGGTACAAAGTTGAGCAGTGCATTGGGACCTATTCTTGTGGATTTTAATCTTGATGAGGATACTAATATAGATTACACCACATCTTTGAGGGTGTTATATGATGAGATAATCTAGCTACTAGACTTTGGTACCACTTCTATTCTAGGTGTTAGGTTGGGTGTGTTTTGGTTCTTTTCCATTTTGTTGGGCCACCTGTTTGGGGCCAGAGTTTTTATATTTTAATATAAAATTCTAACACTTTGATTATTAGGGTGATGCACCCTAGTTCTGTACTTTTTTTTTGATATTTTGATACTCTACTAGATGTTTTTCATCATTGATGCATAAACTTTGTACTTCATATTTCAATATTAAAAAAAATCTTAATATGTAGGGAAAATAATTAATAGATTAATGAAAGGATATATTATTATGAGTTATTGTGATGATGAGTATTAAACTAAGGTTAGTTACACCTAGATATTTTGGTAGTTTATGTCCTAAAGAAATTACTGATTGGATCATTAAATTAGAGTAATACTTATATTATGAATATATAGAAGATCCCAAGAGGATGAATTTTACCTATAGAAATTTGATGGGACATGTATACTTTTTATGGGATCATGTGCATACAAAAGAGTTAAAAATGGTATAGAATAAAATGAAAACTCTAGATAGACTAGCCATAAAATAAAATAAAATACTTTTCCTTCTACTTATTAGTTAATTTTATTTAGTAAACTATAAAAAATGAGACAAAAGGAGATTAGTGTGAATGATTAAACTAAAGAATTTTATAGATTAATTATTAGAGTGGGTCATGTTGAAGATCAAATAAAGAATATCTCTAAGCATGTGAATAAATTCATATTTCCATATGAGATGATTTTAAAATGGTTTGAATAAATTTAATATAATAAAAATATTAGTGCATGTTGAAATCCAAGTAGAAGTTTTCCTATAAATGAAAAGGCACAACATGAGGGAGAGGAAATTTCTCAAATGAAAGTGGAAAAATAAATTATAGTAGAGAATAATTTGTACAATTAGGATAATAAAGAAATTATTAGGTTAATAATACTTTTACAATAAGTATAAATTAACATACCAAAAAAAAATTATCTTATCGATGATGTAGAGGAATAAGATTCATGGGTACACGCTTAAAATGTGGTGAAACATGACATAGAGTATTTAAGCTCCCACATACACATAATAATGGTACTAGAATAAATGGGAAAATAAGAATATTTATAAAGTGAATTTTGAGAGTGTCTTGAATTAGTTAATCACATATCAGAACCAAAATATGAATAAATAATTGCAATGAAGATGGCGTTGTGGAAACCAATAAAAAAGGAGAATATTCCTGCATAAAGTAGTACTATTTTTAAAACAATTTTTACATATAGGGGTAAATGTTGGAAATTTAATATTAATAGTAGTATCACTAATAATATTAATTCTAATTAAATGGTATAAAATCCTATTTTGAATAGGATTACTCATCTAAATCCCTTAAATGTATATTGGTTGTTGAAAGGACATATAATTATAGTAAATGAGCAATGCATAGTATGTTTCAAAAATGGTACATATAAGGATGGAGTGATTTTTTACATAAATCCTATGGACATATGTTATGTGATATTAGGAATAAATTGAAAATTTTACATGAAGGTACAATATGATGATTACACAAATACCTACATTTTGGTAAAGGATGACATGTTACATTCTAAATCTTTTGAAGGATAAGACGAAGCAATGGAAAATGGTGCAAGTTTTTTTATGGTTTCATTAAATAAATTACTAAAAGAGGTGAAAAAATATAAGACACTATAAATAGTATACTTGGAAAAAAATATGTTTCCTTCCTTTAGAGTTCTGACATTTATGGTTAATTTTATAGACCCTTGCTTAAAGAAAATAGATTAAACTATATTATACTAGATTTTTACTTTAGGTTACATAGATAAATGTAAACTATTTTTAATAAAATTATATATTAAGTTAAAACTAAGCTTATCTCTACTCCAAGATTCAAATGATTTTATATTAAAATTATGAATCTTAAAACGTAAATGACATAAAGTTGAAGAAGAAAGAAATTATAAAAATAAATGGAAATGAATAAATTAATATTAAGGGATGAAAATGAATGAATATAAATTTTAAAATTCAAAAATATATGAATAAAAATTAACCAACTAATAATTAATAAAATTAATATGATTTTGAAGGTACAAGATTTAATTAAAACAAATATTTTTTTAATTCTTATTTTTAATTTTCTTTTTGGAAATTTTATAAATACAAGTTTTCCAAGTATTATTAATGAACCAACCATTATCGAGTTTAAACATATAAATGAGTTCTTCTTAGAAACCAAATCTAAGTTATTTTATAAATAAAAAATGGGTTTTGAACAAACCATATTCGTTTAAACATGTTACAAAAAAATAGATTTTATTCAAAACACCACATATACCCTTTTCCTTGATTTTGAACAAAAAATGTTTTTTGAAAACATGTTAAAAACAACATGTCTTACTCAAAACCAAAGGAAATAATATAAGGTTACATGACTCATGCCATCACTTTATTGTACCATAAACCTTTGTTCAAAGCAATTTTGGGCGAAAAACTATGTGGAGTAGGTCTTTGGGATCCATTTCCAACATGATATAACTACAACTTATTTTGAAAGGTCATATTTGTTTATAAATTTTATATTTTATAAATTTAATTATTTTTTATTTTACACAATTTTAAATGGGTTAGGGTTTGTTTAGTGTTAGGAACCAAACAAACCCTTTTAGTATTTAAGGTTATGGTCAGGTTTTTACTTCTTTTAGAAAAAAATGTATATAAAATAAAATGTTATTTTATTTTTGTATTTTTAAAATTATTTAAAGAAAATAAAATTCAATTTTTATTGAGTTTATGTGAATGTTTTATATTTTTTTTAAAGGATGTATTTAATTGTATATTAATTTATTTGTAAAAAGTAAAAATGACATATTTGTAGAGCATAACCAATATTGAGATTGTGAAACTCAAAATAATATTAGAGATACTATGACTCAAGTGGCTTACTGAAGTCATTATAAAAAAAAATTATTATAATTGAAAATTTAATGAAACCCTAAAAACACACAACCCATTAATATTATTAATAAATTCATGCAATATATAAAATATTGTGTTTTGGGAGTAGTGTGATACAAACAAGTAATAAATATTGTACCCAAAAAATCAATTAAGAAGCATTATTTTTTGACTTATGTTGGAAATATATTGTAATTGGGTAGTAAGTATATAAATATATATGTCCAATCATGTCACCCTTGATATACTCTATGTTCATCATTTCACAAGGACAATATCTAAAAAATCATTAGACTCTTTTATATTTTACTTATACCTTATACCCTAAGGTTCACATAGGCCTCATTGTAAATTATTATGTTGTGCTTAAAAACTATGGGTATGGGAAGGGTAAACTTAGAAATGATATGATTATAAATCCAAGGGAGTTCCCACACCCACTTAAACTTTTAAACTTTTTATATGATAGATATCATGCTTGTTTACTTAGTTATGACCATGTTACAACACCATTGGTTGCCATAGTGCATCAATAGGAAATAGAGGTTGTGGATAACATATATCTTGATTTAATAGATTTATCAAGATAATGTGTGTGAAATTTTAGTATTATGACCAAATACCAACATAAAAATTATATAAGAGACTTATTTGAGGGCCCATATAGTTTCACCGAGTGATATTGATTTTATTGGTGATATGATTTAGATGCACATGGTTTCTTATATTCTTGCTAATAGGTTATTATTCACATAATAGATCATTGTATTTGATCATAATAAATATTATTAAATGATTTTATATATGGAAGATATTATAAATAGTGTTAGAACTAGTTCTAAGATGATAGACTCAATGCTGGATCGAGTGAGAATTACACAACCTAAGACTCGTGTTACACATGATCATGGTCATTAAAAACCATTATCAACATATATTTATTATGTTAATATTTTTTATATCCCCATGCATGGTGTTAATCACTATTTAATTGGTGGAGACATTTTCCCATCTTCTATGGTATAAAAATAAAATAAAATTTTAAACTAGACTAAACACATGAAATAACATAAAAATTTGCAAATAAATTTCACACATTTTATTTTAGAATTAATTGGATTATACATGGACATACATATAAATTTATACTTCCTTGACCCATTTTTTATCTCCTATATATCTCTACACCAAACCCATGTTGTTATCCTTCCACACATGACACAAAGATTAAGTTACACTCTTAACATTTTTAACACCTTCATTTATGTTATTCTGAATAAGTGTATCTAAGCAAAAATAAAAAAATTTAATATTTATATTTCATAATATAAGTCAAAATTCACACAAAATTGAATGGTACCTATAATTTGTTGTGCATTAAAAGTATACATAAAATTCATAGCGTAACGGATAGGAATTACTTATCTAGAAATAACTCAGATCTAGTTTTTGTATTATGTTACAATAATCAGATACACTCTATAATAGATTTTTGTTGAATTTAATCAATAATATACTATAAATATTTCATTAAATATCTTAAAAATTCTCATATGTATATGAAATTCTAAAGTTATATACTATTTGAAGGACTTGTCTAAGCTGACTTAGTTTATCTGATTCTATTCAAGACTATGCACCCATGCATATATATGATTTTTATGTGTTATATCACCTTTGATTATACATATATAATCCTATATTACTTATATCTTTTCCCAAACATATATTTACACTCTTGCTTAGGATACCCTGAAAAAGGGTTAGTGGATTGGGCTGGACTAAGTCCCTGATGACCAATTGAAAAATTATTACATTTTTAATAATCCATAAAGGGCCCAAACCACATATATTTCTATTGATAATGTGAGTTTTTTCAAAACCATTTATGTTAAAGTCTAAGTGAAAATTTTCCTAGGCCCAACTTTGATACAAACATGCATAATAAATATAAAATTTGAAAATTTCAAATTACAGACAAGTAATAAATTAGAAGAAATATGTAATTTATTGTTAATCATGAGATATAATAAGAGGGGGTGTGAATTATTATATCATATATCTTATAAATATTTTTCTTAATCAAACTCCACTTAACCATACATTTAAGTTATGCAATAAAACTAAAACAATAACATGAACCACACAAGAGAGAGACACACACTAGATTTTTATGTGGAAACCCAATGTGGTAAAAACCATGGAGATAAATCTCAAGTATATGAATTAAACCCTAAAATTACAAAGTTCACAATCAACAACTTGTAGGAGCACCAACACCTTTTTTTATCACCAATAAAACAACTATTTTTTAGCACCAACCCACAAGAGCACCAACCCCTTGCAAAGATTTGTGATCACCAACCCATAAAAGTACCAACACCTCTTGTGTATAAAACACAACTATCTCTCAATGTTTATTTCTCAAAAAATGATATAACTCTACAATATCTCTTTCTATTATCTCCTTTTTTCTTATATAAAACAATTACTAATATTGCACTCTCTTGCATATTACAAATGGCTTCTCAGGCCTTTATTTATAGATTTTGAAATAACCTTTGGCATTCAACCTTTGTGACCCTTCATTGCTCATGGAAAATGGCACCAAACTTGCATGACCCTTTGAATCCTTTCATTTGAAAAGTCACATGGTGACCCTTCATGATAAAATTCATCTTTTACCCTTTTGTCTTTATCTTGGTGACCTTTCAAATTCCTTAAGGTGACTCTTCATGGAAAAATGTGCCCTTCCTCTTTTGTCTTACTTGGTGACCCTTCAAATTCCTCAAGGTGACCCTTCATGGGAAACTGCATCCTTTCCCTCTTTTTTCTTTTCCTCGTGACTATTTGACTTCCTCATAGGCCCTATTTTTGACTTTATGCAACCAAAAATATATTCATTAATATTAAAAAAATATCAACATATTTAGCCAAAATATGAACACTAAAAACACCTTTAGAAAATAAATTCTTTAGGGATTTTATCACCAATAATTCTAGATCTTTTACATAATTGATAATATTTCCAACAATCTCCCCCTTTGTCATTAATGGAAACCTCAAACTAAAACTACCACATCCTGAAACCTATACTGCACATGCCAACCTGCACATACTACCATCTAAAAAACATACAGTAACTTCCCCTTACTGTAGTATCATGTACCTATTCTTATAACTATTTTTGTACCTTTTTTTTTTGCTTATTTTTGTACCTATTCCTATTCTTCTCGCCCTTTAACATCAATGGCAAATGGTCTATTTTGGAGATAACACTTAGCTCCCGCTCAACTGATTTTGATCCTCAATGGTAGGAAGTAAGAGAAATTACTCCCAACTTCTCCTGTAGATACTTGAATGTGTCTTTTGGAAGTGTCTTTGTGAAAATATCTACAAATGGTAGGAAGTAAGAGAAATTACTCCCAATTTCTCCTGTAGATACTTGAATGTGTCTTTTGGTAGTGTCCTTGTTAAAATATCTACAATCTATTTTATAGTACTGATATATTTCATTTTAACCTATTGATCTACCACCTACTCTCTCAAAAAGTGATATCTGATAGGAATATGTTTTATTATTAAATGCATCACTAGATTCTTATGAATATTAATAGCACTTGTGTTGTCACAAAAAATATATATAGGTTCATCATTGTTTACCTTGATGTATTCTAAAGTTTGCTTCATCCAAAGCACTTGAGTACATCACAACACCATTGCAATATATTCTACTTTAGCTATATAAATTGATACCAAGTTTTAATTCTTACTTAGCCAAGATACTAAGCTATCAATGAGAAATAAAGCTCCTTCACTTCTACTCTTTCCATCATCCAAACAACCTACCCAATTTGAATATGTATAAGTAACCAAAGTGAAATCTCTACCTATGGGATACCATAATCCATAATCTAATGTCCCCTTTACATATCTAAATATTTTTTTCACCAACTGAACATGACTCTCGTTTAGAGCTAACTGATATTTTGTAACCATGTCTACTACATGCATGATTTCTAGCCTTGATGCTGTCAAATATAAAAGACTACCAATCATAGATCTATACAAAGATTGATATATAATAGGTGAACCTTCATCCTTAATTACCTTTTTTCCTATACCCATTGGTGTGCCAACTAGTGCATGATCCTCAAAACCAAAATTTTTAAACATCTCCTTGGCATATTTATTTTGAGATATGAAAATTCCTTTTTCTAAGTCAAATATTTTCAACCCTAAGAAAAATGACAATTCTCCAAGCATAGACATCTCAAATTATTTTTTTATATTATCAAAAAATCATGTTTTCATCTTTTCTATGTTTCCTCAAAATATTATGTCATCAACTTATACCACAACAATCAATTGATTATCACCTTCTATTTTGATGTAGAGATTACTGTTAACAAAACCTCTCTTGAAACCTTGATCTTGCAAGTATGTATCAAGTCTTGTATACCAAGATCTAGGAGCTTGTTTCAATCCATACAGTGAATTTTTCAATCTACATACATGAATACTATCATTTTAGAGAATAAATCCCTTAGGTTTCTCAATTTATATCTCCTCTTCTAGATTCCTATTTAGGAAGGTAGATTTTACATCCATCTAAAACACTTTGAAATTCTTAAACACTACATATGCAAGAAACATTATAATATCCTCTAGCCTTTCAATTAGTGCAAAATTTTCTTTAAAATATATACCCTCAATCTAATAATATACTTTACATACTAGCCTTGATTTATTCCTAGTAACTTCAACATCTTTATTCAACTTATTTCTATATACCCATTTTGTTCCTATCACATTTTGATCTTTTGCTCTAGGCACTAATTCAAAAGTATCATTATTTTCTATCTAATTTAATTATTCATCCATTGCCTTAACCCAATACTCATCATTCCTAACTTCTAAAAAAAATTAGGTTGAATTTTGGATGATAAAGAAAAATTAACTTGATTAGATTCACTTACTATCATCTTTCTGGTGCAAACTCCTTCATTTATGTTCTCTATGATGTCACTCTTATTATGATTTCTATAAACATATTTATATGGGGTCTTTATGTCCTTTTTATCCTTCTCATCCTCATTTGATTCTTTAAAATTTTCTTCTTCAATGATTTCAAGAGTGTCTACTAGATCATTGGCTCTTTGTGTTACATCTTCATCTATCCTGACACTTGCACTTTCAACAATCTTCTTGGTTATTTTATTATAACATTTATAATCTATAATTTTTATAGAATATACAAGAAAATATACCTTCATCTATTCTAGATTCAAACCTACCCAATTTTTCATCAGTTCTCCTTATGAAGCATCTGCTACTAAAAACTCTAAAGTAATCAACTATAACTAGTATGTCTTTCCATAGCTCATAGGAAGTCTTGTCATTGTTGAATCTCAACATAAATATCTTCTGAATATGCACTACTATATCTAATACCTCTCTCCAATATTTATCTAGTATCTTGGATTTATATAACATTATCCTCACCATCTCCTAGATTATTCTATTTTCCCACTCAACTACTCCATTTTATTATGGAGTTTTGGATACTAAATAATGTCTCTTTATGTCATGGTCTTCATAATAATCAATAAACTCATCTGACATGAATTCTCCTCTTTAATTTGATCTATCACTTAATCTTCAAATTAGTTTCATTCTCAACAATTGCCTTGACTACTTTGAAATGGTTGAAAGCTTCTAATTTTTTCTTCAAAAACATCACCCAAGTCATACGTGTAGAATATCAATAAGCAACATGAAATATTTCTCACCTTGAGTAATTTGAGTTCTCATAGGTCCACAAATATTAGTGTGAAAAAGATTTAACATCTGAGTGGTCGAGTATTCTTTTGTTTTGAACCATCTTCTGACCTACTTCCCATGTTGACATGGTTCAAAAAGTGTGTTGGAGGGATTTGTAATCTTTGGAAGATCTCTAACTGCTTGCTTCTTACTGATGTTGACAAGATTGTAAAAATTTATGTCCCATTCTCCTATCTCATTGTCAAATTTCCTCAACCTAACTCAAACAACATTTTTAACCTTTGATATCTAATAACATATACAAATTATTGCATGTCCTCTAAGCATCTACAATCAACACATTTGAATCTTTTCTCCTAATTTCACAACCTTCTGCATAAAAATTTAGTGTGTGTCCCTAATCACACATTTTACTTACACTCAATAGATAATGCTTAAGACCTTCTACATATATAAAATTTTCAATCTTGGTTCTACCATTATTAGCTTGGCTAGATTCTTCATCTCCTCAATTGCCAAAACCTTTGCATCATATCTCATTTGTAGAGATCTCAAAAACTTTTGTACCACCACTGATTCTTATAAATATTTTACTTAATCAAAATCCACTTAACCGTACATTAAATATATGCAATAAAATTGAAACAATAACATTCACCACACACGAGAGAGAGAGAGAGAGAGAGAGAGAGAGAGAGAGAGAGAGAGAGAGAGAGAGAGAGAGAGAGAGAGAGAGAGAGAGAGAGAGACTAGATTTTTGCGTGGAAACCCAATGTGGGAAAAACCATGGAGAACAATCTCAAGTATATGAATGAGCACCAACTCAAATTAAAAAGTTTGCAAGCACCAACCCCTTTGCTAAGCACAAATAAAACAACTATTTGTGAGAACCAACCCGTTATAAAGATTTGTGAGAACCAACTTCTGTTTTGTATAAAACACAACTATCTCTCAATGTTTCTTTCTCAAAATATGATAAAACTCTAAAATATCTCTTTAAATTCTCTCCTCTTTTCTTATATAAAACAATAAAAAACCATGCACTCTATTGAATATTACAAATGGCTTCTCAAGCCTT